>VMBQ01001768.1:134316-168249 GCA_007657795.1 Dreissena rostriformis
AACAAGAGGCCCATGAGGGCCTGAAGCGCTCTACTGGCATCTGTTTGCGTTCTTCACCGATATACAGAGCTGTGCAAGTTTGAAAAGAATCTGCTTCTTCTCTTAAACAAGCTGAATTTCAAAATGTTCTCAAATTCATGGGGAGTTGTTTCTTAACCCATGGTGGTGTTCATTCTAAATAGGATTCAAGTCCTCACTGATATAAAGACACTGTGCAAGTTTGAAAAGAATCTAATCATAGCTGTGGACTCAATGGCTTAAATACCCAGAATTTCACAAATTTCTTAAATTCAAAGGGAGATAATTCTGGAGCTCTAGCCCTGATGTAGCTTAATTTCAATAGGGTTTGAATCTTCATTTATATGAAAACACAGTGCAAGTTTGGGAAGAATTGGATGAAAAATGCAGGCTTAATTGCATAAACAAGCTAAATATCACATCTTATCAAAATCAATGGGAGATGATTCTAGACTGATTGTCTAGATGTTGCTCATGTTCGATAGAGTTGGAATCCTAATTAATATGAAAAAAACTGTGCAAGTTTGGAAAGATTCAGACAAAAATTGTGGACTTTAATTATAGCATAAACAATTGGAATTACAAGATTTTCTCACATTCAAGGGTTGATCATTCTAATCTTATTGCCCAGTTGGTGCTCATTTTCAATCCGATTTGAATCATTATTGATATGAAAACACTGTGCAAGTTTGGGGGGAATTCTGGACTTCTTGCGCAAATATTGCTAATTTTCAATAGGGTTAGTTTTTCTCAAATTCAAGGGGAGATAATTCTTGACTTAATGGTTTGATGTTACTCATTTTTAATATGTTTGAGTCCTCATTGGAAATAAGACACTGTTCAAGTTTGGCAAGAATCGGATGAAAAATGCGGACTTTATCGCGTGAACAAGCAGAATTTTACAATTTTCGCAATTTTAAGGGGCGATAATTCTGGACTTAAAAGTCCGATGTTTCTCATATTCAATAGGGTTCAAGTCCTTATTGATATAAAGACACTGAGCAAGTTTGGAAAGAATATGATGAAAAATGTGGATTTTATTGCATAAACAAGTGGAATTTCACCATTTTCTCAAATTCAAGGGGAGATAATTCTGGACTTAATGGTCCAATTATGCTCATAATCAATAGGGTTAAAGTCCTCATTGATATAGAGGCACTGTGCAAGTTTGGAAAGAATCGGATTAAAAATATGGACTTTATCGCGTAAACAAGCTAAATTTCACCATTTTCTAAAATTGAAGGGGAGATAATTCTGTACTTCATGGTCCGATATTGCTCATTTTAAATAGGGTTCGTGTCCTCATTGATATAAAGAGACTGTGCAAGTTTGGAAAGGATTGGACAAAAATTGTGGACTTTATTGCGTAAACAAGAAAAAGTCTTACGGACGCACACACGCACACACACACACACGCACGCACGGACGGACGGACGACGGAAACCATACCATCACATAAGCTCTTCAGGCTTTCGGCCAGTAGAGCTAAAAATTGGTATAAACTTTGTACCTATGAAATGGCATTTTAGGTCAATTCGTATTAACAACAAACATAATAAGTATAAACATGTAACTTGTTACTCTATGTTGTGAAAAAATCACTAAATAAATGGCACAACACAGCAGATCCTGACACCGGACACCGATCGGCAGCAAAAGGGTGGCATTTCTTTTGGCAAAAAGAATCCACAAGGAAGCAAGACTGATTTTAATTCCAACAACATAAGGCAGATATCAAATTTCTGTTTAAGCGAGGCAGGATTTGCATCTCAGAGTAATAAGAGGTTGTTGCTTTCTAAAATGAGTTGCACGCTCTGTGAAAAGGGGGTTTAATGCATGGGCGTTAAGTGTCATCCCAGAAGAGCCTGTGCAGTCTGCACAGGCTAATCAGGGAAAACACTTTCGTCCTTAACTGATTCTTCCTTTAAATGTTAAATACAAAAAAAGCAGAAAGTGTCATGAAAGACAACTTGCATTATTGACTTCTAATGGGAGACGATTCATTGTGTACTTTATACCATTTTCTCATAATAATTTATACAGCAACATGAACACAATAAAAACAAAATAGATAGCTTAGAGAAATGTGAAAATGACTGCAACAAATAGTGGTGTAATATTAATTATTTCTGGTAAAAACTAATGTTCATGATTTCAACTATAATTGCATAATTAATGTTTCCAAAAAACATTATACAAATTAGTTGTAGCTACATTTTTAAACAATTTAAATGCATATTTTTTTAATATTAACAGCTATAATCACGAACCCTACATCGTATTGACAAAAATTGTAATACCCTAAGATATATCATTGTTGCGTGAATGTTTTCAGCATTAGGTAACACAGGTGTTGACAGGAGGTATTTTGCTTTAAAGGCTGTGTAAGGATAAGACATTTTCCTTAATCCTATAGATGCCTTTTAAAAACAATCTTTAATCTCAATTATCAGGATTATTTTTGCCTGGTCAATAACTTCACAGGTTAGTTTTGTTACATATTAAAGATCCTAACTTAGGTTTAATACACATTTTATATCATGCTGATAGTTTGACTAAAATCAAATTAATCAAATTATTGCCAGTCTGACTAAATCTTAGACCCTTTACAAAATAATGTTTTGCTATGCTAAGCACAAAACCGCAACAAACTCTAATATATTTCCCAGTTAATTGTAAAACATATACATTGTACATCTAACTTTTTTTCTTTTTTAAGACATGTACATGTTAATACACAACTCTGTATTAACAACTGTCTGGGGTCTATGAAATAACCAATGTTCAAAATGACTACTCTGCTTGCTTCAACCTATACTGTGCATAAAATGCAAGAAAAAATTAATTATGCCACGCCCAACGTGTGAAAACAAGATATTTAAAAATTAAAACCATAAACCCATATGCCAAGAATCAAGCTAAAATAAGCAACTTAATTCATGACAGTTTAACAGACCAAGACGTTATAGTGCCATTATGTTTGTATATAAATAAAATTTACATAAATATTCAAAATGACATGCTGTTACCATAAAGGCAGTCAATAGAATTAAACATTTTCATCCTTTTATGAAATTTATTATACAACATTTACCTTTCAAGTTCATAACAAAAACAATTATATATTAAATATGTTTTTAAATACAAGAAAAACGTGCAAGTTTCTGAATTATTTCTGATTTATTATACATATAAAGCTGTTATAAAGATTGAACATGACTCAGGCAAAAAATCAGAATGCAAAAACCAACATCAATATAACAATGCAAATGCAGTAATTAAGTGTGTTGCTGTGAAAACTGTGATTGAGTGATAATGATGGGTTGACAAAAACATGGTTAACATTCCTCTGAGCACACCTACACTCTAGCTTGCGGCCATTTCTACTTACCGGCTTCTTAAAGCTTGTCTATACGAAAAAGAAGTTAATAGAAGTCTAAAAGCAAGGAATAGATAAATGTGGTTTCATGCTATATCATTACATCTATAAATTTAACAGGCGTATTTCTAGATTTCTGCATGGCTTTTTATTGAATATTGTTTAACAATTATTCTGAATTCCAATTTCATCACTCTTTTTTTCTAAAACAATATCAACAATGCATATGCGTAAATACCTTAATCAAAGTTCAACTTCAACCAAATTGAAATTGCATCATGCAACAAATGCCCAGTTTTCAGAATACCTAGAAAAATACCTGGCTATCATAATAATAATAAGAATATTCTAGCTCTATTTCATTCCAAGAAAGAGATCTTTTTAATAAGTTGTGTATTTTTTAGATTGAACATAATAAGAAGTTTACTAGTTTGTCTATTATCGTCGTTGCTTAATGATCTAGAGTAAATTGCATAATTAAGAGAAGATAACAGTAGGGCAGTATTCCACTCGATAAGTTCACTTGAACTTTTTTCCAGTATCAATTTTTTTCCTTCTTTTATTTAATAAAATTTGGATCTATTTTGAACTAATATTCAAGCTCACAACTCATTAGGATTTCATTGACCCCTGCCTTAACTAAAATTATATTCAGTCTCATTAAAGCAGGCCATAAGAGGATGTCAAAGGATGTCAAAGATTGTGTCGTTTAGGAGCTCCTTGGTTGGACCATGTTAGACATCACGTTCAACACATATTTACCTGGAATGAGGCCCTCACGTCGTAGATAGGGGACTTAAGCACCAGGGACTGGGTGTTGCGATCCGAAAGAAGATGCACCACTGAGATGGCACCCGGTACATTACCCTGAAGCCAACAACACAAATAGTGAACTGTGTATCAAGACAATAGAAACAGCAAGACGAAAACATTGAGAAATCAATTTATGTATTAAATTTATAATAGGTTGCTGTGGCGTAGTGGATATGGTGTCCGTCTAGCGACTGAGAGGCCATCTGTTTGATCCCCACTGAGGGAGCGTTCTTTAGATCTCCTACAAAGGCCCAAAGTACTGGTTATATCCAGGAAACGGAGTCAAGAGCGTTTCAATAAACCTAAGGCTTTCGATACATTCGAGCTGAAATAAATAGGTTAAAACTTATATAGGAGTATATTTAAAAAAAAATCCTTGTGACACTTTATGTGGGCGTGAGAAAATAAGTAGTAATAGTGAAATTGTGAGTTTAAATCTCATTGGTGGCATGTATCATATACTTCATTTTGCCCATTGTTATTTTGTTCTGAGATATTTAATATAACAATCTTTGTTACTAGAATATGCTCTAATGTGTGTCAATATTCTGGAGAAATACCGTAAATATGCCCCTTTAAGTGTAGATTTTATTAAAACCAGTTTCTTTCAACCTTATTGACATCAACAAACAAGATTCACTCATATTAATTAAAGCTAAATAACAATTTATATAATGAATAATAAATATCCGACATACAATAAAACTTCACATATTTAAATATGAACCATACTCAAAACAACATACTTAATGCGTTATGCATAAGCCAAATAAACTCCTATGATGAAACACCAGTCACACCGACACAAAAAAGTGAGTAAATGATTCCACAACAAATGTGTGTTCTCTTTCAATAAAATCCAATACTGCAAGCAAAATAATTAGAAATTGGTCCTGATTGAAACACTGTTCACATTTCCACAACTTTGCAACATCACCGTCCACAATCAATTTGATACAAGCACACACCAAGGTATCAACATTCATTGATACACCTATACCAAGGTGGGCCCAATCATCTCAATCAACACAATCAATGAAAACACCTGATCATATCCTGTGTGGACCAAATTCCCTCATTATCCAGAGACCAATCTGACATAATCTGTAATACTGCTCTAATCTCTCTAAACCCTAATCTCTCCTGCTAATTGCTTGTTATGTCTACCTGTCAGATTTATATGCCCCCACAATTGCACTTGAACACTTAGTTGATCATAACCTCCAAGATGGAATCAAGTAAATCACAGCTGCCAATATTTTCAGCTTCTTTGCTTTTAAGAAAGTTTGTTATTGAGTTTTTTAAGTACACATAGATCTATGAATTAACAAAAAAAAAGTGTATACATCATTTTCTTCACAGTTTTCATATACAAATATAATTTCCATACATTTCACCTCTCAAAAAGAAAAAATGCATGGTCACACCCAAACTCACATCAAAATACATAAACAATTGAAAAATGTAATGAATGGATATTGAAAACATGTAAATGTTTTGATAAGATATCACTTCTTTCAATTTTATACATTGATCTGTACATCTCAGGACACTGACAGGTCTTTTGAAACAATATCCTTTGAAAACATAGCCTGTTTGACACACCAGATAAAATCTAAACATTTGTGATCCTTTGATCTAACAAAACATGAGGAAAATAGGTGAGATTGTCATACTTTTTTATTATAAATAGAGATAAGAATGTCTAAACCATTGTATACATGATTAAATAATATATGTTGTCATTAAAAGATCTTGCACAATTTTAATTGCATCTTTCACTTAAAAAAAGAAGCTTCAGACGTTTACTGAATCAATCATCCTCATCATCATCATCATCATCATCATCATCATTATCATCAACAACACTATTCTCTTCATAATCACCATAACCTCCACCATCAGCATCGGCATCAGAAGTGTCCATAACAGATGATTAAAACCAGAGACGTATATAGCTACGTCTCTGTTAAAATGTCAAATTTTCAAATTTGATTTTTTCCCCATAATAGCGCCTAATATATTTTAACAACATAAACTTTCTTATGATCACCATATTAAATAAGTGATATATCCAGTACCTCAAACAGATAGAGAGATTCGAGTAGAGTGTTGATAATAGAGGCCGTACAACCACGGATATCTGCAACTACAGTCAAACCTCGACACCGTACCGTCTCCCTGCAATTAGAAAACAGGACATGTCTCATGGTAGGCTTCTTTCAGGACAATATCTTTAAAAATCAAGAAACGACATATGGTAGGCTCCTTTGTACATGTATTGGTCAATTTGACATTGACCTTTGACATAGTGGTGACCCACCTTACAAGTTTTATGAACCTGAGGCCAAAAGTCACAAAGGCCTTTAATCCACTGAACCAAAATCAATGAGGATAATCTAGTAGTCATAACCAACCTACCCATCAAGAGATATATTCCTGACGTGATCCTATTGACCTTCAAATGGTGACATTGACCTTGGAAGTGGCGTGATATCCTCATGCCTTCTGCACATTGGCTCAATGTAATAATTATAAACAATATTTGGAGAAAACATTCATGAAAATTCCTTAAAGGGCACAGGAGATATAGTATTGAAATGAAAACACAGGTTCAATAATTCAACCTTCAAGTATGGCCTTGACTTTGATTTGGAGGGACTAGCTTATGCCTGTTGCAGATGGTCTCACTGAGTTAAACATTTTAGCAAAGTTTCATGAAAATCCGGCAAAGAGTATAGGGGATATGGCGCGGACATGAAAACGGACACAAACATGAAGGCCAAAAGATTAACCCCAAAAATGCTACCCTGACCTTGAAATGTTTGAAAGGCCTATGCCTTCTGCACATCCTATTTATTACCTTAACATTTGAGTCAAGTTTCATGAAGATCCCTTCAAAAGTCAACAGCGATTTGGAGCAGACACAAGCTGAAGGTTAAAGTATTTTACATTAAAAAAAAAATGAAGAGTGACCTTGACCTTGAGCCAGCATTACTGACTCGAGCCTTTTGCCAAATTTGAAGCCAATTTTCACTAAAATCCTAAAGAGTATAGGAGATATCGAGCGAAAAAACAAATGTGATGGATCGACAGATTAACAGATTGAAGGACAAATGGCATTCCTATTACCAACTGAATCTTTGTGGAGATGGATTAACAACTTAGGCCTAGGAGTTGTGTTGTTATCATGCTGACCATGGTAAGCTTTCCAGACCAAATTATGAAGCAAAAGTTGAAATGGGGGCATAATTGATGAGAAAAATCACTTTGCGGGTAGTCTGGGACAACGCATATACCTGGTAACCATGCATAGAAACGTGTCTCACCTTGGCACTGAGTAGTAGTACATGATGAGGCGGGCGAAGTCCGTGCTGGCGACCATTTGGTTCTTCCAGAGCGAGCTGTTAGTGAAGATGAGCAACACTGCATTGCCGTCAAGGTCCCTCGCACCTGAATGTACAAGAAAATGCCTTTATATTAGCCTTGTTCTGGGAAAACTGGGCTTCATGTTCGTAAAGTGTCGTACCAGATTAGCGTGTGATGTCTGCACAGGCTAATCAGGAACAACACTTTCCGTCTAAACTGATTTTTCCCTCAGAAGAGATTTTTTTTAAATGAACAAGAGATGTGTTTGTCAGAAACACAATGCCCCCTAATGCGCCGCTTTGATTTTTTTTTGGATTTTTTTTTACCTTTGACCTTGAAGGATGACCTTGACCTTTCACCACTCAAAATGTGCAGCTCCATGAGATACACATGCATGCCAAATATGAAGTTGCTATCTTCAATATTGCAAAAGTTATTACAAAACTTTAATATTTATTAAAGTTTTGGACAGACAGACAGAATGACAGACAGACAGGCCAAAAACAAAATACCCCCCTTTTTTTAAAAGGGGGCATAAAAATACCATAAACGCGGAAAGTGTCGTCCATGATTTGCCAGTGTGCGGACTGCACAGGCATATCTGCCGTATCATATGGCTTTAAACACAACCTCTTGTAGTTACAAGTAAAAACAAGAGATGTGTTTGTCAGAAACACAATGCCCCCTAATGCGCCACTTTGATTTTTTTTTTTACCTTTGACCTTGAAGGATGACCTTGACCTTTCACCACTCAAAATGTGCAGCTCCATGAGATACACATGCATGCAAAATATCAAGTTTTTGGTTAAAGTTTTGGACAGACAGACAGAATGACAGACAGACAGACGGCAATAAAAAAAATATATCCCCTTTTTTTAAAAAGGGGGCATAAAAACTTCCACTGCATCAACCGCTCCATTATGTCTGCATAACAGGCTTTTATATTTTCCTATATTCATAATACAGCTTGAAGTAATGATATACAAACATAATGCTGTCAATTAGGGGCAAAAAAATGTTATTGTGCATAGCTATCCATACGCACTGAAACTTATGCAATGATGTAATATGATAAACACAAAATTTAATAGCAAGTGTATACTTGAAAATCATAACCTGCACTTGGTTAGTTTGTTATCAATGTTATCACTATTATCAGTGGACAGGTGTGAGAGACAGCCAGATAACAAACAATAATGGGGCAGATTATAAACTAACCCTGCCCAAATACCAGATAGTGAAATAATAACCACTGACATGATGAAAGCAGAGATAAAATTGTCTGGAATATGATATTAACTTCGAATGTAGGTAAAAATGCCAGAGGTAAAAATGCCATAGGTAAAAATGCCAGAGGTAAAAATGCCAGAGGTAAAAATGCCAGATGTAAAGTGGTAAAAATGCCATAGGTAAAAATGCCATAGGTAAAAATGCCAGATGTTATACAATTGCATATGCTATGGTTAGAACATTCAGACATTTATTAACATTTATTAACTGTAATGATATCCACATCAAATAATAATTTTTAACTTTATTATTTGCCATTGAACGCATATTTAAAATAATAATGGTAAATAAAACGGACGCTTGCAATTATTGACATTAAATATTTCAAGCGGTAAAAATATTAGACAATGGTAGAGCGTTTACTATTTATTGAAGTTTTTTTTTAATGTACACAACAATTTAGCAATAAATGAAATCAGTTATTTTGGCAGTAAATCCAATTTTTCCAGTACAGAAGCCAGGTAACTGTGTATTGAGCTAATACGATAGGGATCACATCAGGTTGCTAATACACAGTGTAGACATCCCCTGACTTTGATTGGAGCACAATAAATCCCAATTAGTTAACAGAACAGAACAGCAAGTTTATTTGCATTTAAAGCATATACAGCTAAACGTCAAACAACAATAATAATAAATACACAACAACATGCATCAAAATAACACCAACAATATGTTTATGCATTTTGTACAAATATATGACTTTTGTGAGAATGTATGATGTAAGAGAAAGCTCTTTCTGTTTTTACAAAGTTAAGTGAATTTTTAAAATCCGCAATCGATACAGAAAAAAATGCAGTTAGATATTATGTATAAAAATTTACTGTCTAAAAAATCTATATATTATCGGCTCCAAATGTTTCCGTACAATACTCAATATCCTTAAAAAATATTGCTCAAAACTCTGTTTTACTGTATAACATCTGGCATTTTTACCTATGGCATTTTTACCTATGGCATTTTTACCACTTTGCCTCTGGCATTTTTACCTCTGGCATTTTTACCTCGGGCATTTTTACCTCTGGCATTTTTACCTCTGGCATTTTTACCTCTGGCATTTTTACCGCATACCATTAACTTCTCATAGCCAGCTTCATAGATGCACTTCTCCAATCACAGTAATCTCTGGTTGCATAGATGCACTTCTCAAATGACTTAAACCCTTCACCACTCATCAGAGATGCACATTTGGAGTCTCTTAGAAAATCAAATTAAATTAAAGACCTTCTTACTAGATTCAAGTTGTAAAGGCTTTATTTCCAACCCTAAGGTTCTGATGAGCAGCAAACAGCATAATACCTGAACAGACTGGCAAAACAGCACATGGGAGTTTGGTTGATAACCATATCATACAGGGTGTTGTGTTATGAAATTAGACTATATCTTCCACCATAAAACACAGGATACTCCAGTCCCCTCCCCACCACCCCACAGCACAAGACCTTTCCAAAATCAAATTTCTTTTAGTAAGGAGCCTAGTAAATTAATAAAATTGGTATGCTGGGACACATTCTGGGTCCTCACATAATGCAGCTGCAGAAACAGGAAGACCTAAAAAAAACATAAATGAGTCTGGCTCTGGGAAAACTGGGCTTTAATAATGCATGTGCATTAAGTGTCCTCCCAGATTAGCCTCTGAAGTACACACAGGCTAATCAGGGACAACACTTTCCGCTTTTATGGAATTTTTCGTTTAAAAGAGAGAAAGTGTTGTCCCTGATAAGTCATGCAGACTTCACAGGCTAATCTGGGACGACACTTTACGCCCATGCATTTAACATGTTTTTCCAGAGCGAGGCTCATATGAACTCATGCTCAAGGCTGAAACTTGGACGTCAGACCGCATAAAGAACATCACACAATCTATGAGACATCTAGATTGATCCCTGGCCATAAAGCCACAATTGAGGTTGATTTAATAGTTAACATCAAACACATATCTTGGTTTTTATGACTACAATGAAAGTTATACCCAAATGGACTTGCACGGTTTATGTTTTATTGAAATATCTCCCATATTTTATTATTCAAATATTGGCAGATCTCACTAAAAGGGGATCATTATACTCACAAATAGTGAAATACAATGCGATGAAATGGCACATGAATAGAATACAATTAGAGATTGGGTATTTAATTAGCATCTAAAAAGGGGGAACAATAGACTTGCTACCATTGTGGGAACATCCGATAAAATGCCACATAACATTTTATAGCAAAGTATTCAACTGTTCCTTTATAACTGTGTTCCTTCTTTGATTTGAAATTTAAATATGTCAAAGATATTGACAGAAATTAATAATTAAAAAAAAAGAACGAAACACATTTTGTCTATGTTACTTTTTTAATCACCATTATTAGCAGGTTACAGTGATTATTACTGAAGATCCATCTAAGTAAGAGTGATAATCAATGACAACGTCACACTACACACTGTGCTGATAAGCCCTCATGTTTCTAGATGGAAGCCTTTGATCCTGGTATGTCACACAACCAGCTAACCAGGTGTAAAACATTCCAGCTGGGTGGAGGTACACCTACCTGGATATGAGTCACGCTCTGTGAAATCAGTGCTAAACGCATGTGCGTAATGATCTCCCAGATTAGCCTGTGCAGCCCGCTTAAACTGGACTTTCAATAAGAAAAGAGACTTCCTTTTAAAGAAAAATACCATAAAAGAGGAAAGTGTTGTCTCTGACTAGCCTTTGCGGACTGCACAGTCTAATCTGGGAGACACTTCATGCACATGCGTTAACCCTTTGCATGCTGGGAAATTTGTCGTCTGCTAAAATGTTGTCTGCTAAATTTCTAAAATTAGCATTTTCTTTGATTTTTTTTTCAAAGAATACTATCAGAGTAGCAAACCGTTTGGATCCTGATGAGACGCCACGTTCTGTGGCGTCTCATCTGGATCCAAACTGTTTGCAAAGGCCTTCAAAATCTGGTTCCAGCGCTCAAAGGGTTAAACCCTTTTTCCCACAGCGAGGCTCATATAAAGGCTTCACTCAGCAAGTCCTGAACTAGCCTGGCCTCATGACTATGGATTTACTGTGTACAACAACAGGAAATGTCCTCACAGATATGGTGAACACCTTGATATAAAAAAGTTTTGGGTTCAATCCTTTCTTGACAAGAAGCCTGGGAAGTTCTTCCTCACATACATAATGTTCACCTTCTAGACAGAAGACAGACTTAAATGTTTTTAAACAATTAATAGGCTTACATAAAAAAATAACCTTTATTGTATATAAGTATTAAGTTTAAACTCATGCTGTGATACTCTTGTTTACTGGGCAAACACTAATGGTTTTCCTAATAATTGGGATGCATTATGCCAATTACTCAGGTAGTCCCAACTTACCCGACAGGCTCTTGGCAGATCAGTCTTAGTAATCTAATTAGTGAGGAAGATCACAGGCCTTAATAACAGAACATCCAAAGGAGTTACCTGTGTCTTATTAGGCAGTGTCCCATGAGAGAACAGGTTAGAGCAGTAATTTGATAAATTGTGTGAATTACAAAATCATTTACTATATGGTTCCCCAATGCACTATAGGTAGGTTAAATCTATGAATGCAATTAAATATATAACTTAATATTGATAAGCACTGGCAGGGTTGCTACTTCTAAATGGTATTTTTATGTTCAGACAAGCACAAAACTCAATTTACCAATTAATGGTCGCAGCCAAAAAGTCAATAAAACTTACAAGACTTCATTTATTTCACTGTGCTTTACCAACAAAGGTACACAAATGTTTGCTTAGTTCCCCAAGAACTCGAACTAAGATGGCGGATAGATCAATAGAAGTAATTGACATCTCGCCAACTGTCAATCAAATACTTATCTTAATATCGATCGACCAATCAGCCATCGATTAATCGTTCGCTTCAGTTATCAACGAGTTGTCCGCCATTGTCTAGACACGCTGAATGTAGATATTCACATTTTTCAACGCGTTTCGTTTGTTTTCCTCTTTAAAAACGTATATTAAATATAGCTAAACGTTGTCAATTGGGATTGTGTAACTCGGGCAATCGATATCCAGAAAAATTAGTTGTTGACATTGCATTTATACCGTTTTCAAAGCCGAAAAAGGATTTTAAGAAGTGTTGATGGATAAATGCATTTGGTCGTACCCACGAACAACTGAACGTCAACACTGTCAACGACAATTACAATTTGTTATTATCGAATATATTAGCAGATTTAAATAGTTTATGTTATCGATCTGATCATCACATAATAGTTAGTTTTTTTTGTATAGTTTTATCAGTTATTAGGTGATTAATAGAAGCAAGGTTCATTTGCATTACTTTAAGAGTAATAAAACTCAGCATGAAGCCTAATGCATGCTGTGTTTTATTACTCTTAAAGAAATGCACTTGATTGTCATTATACATGTTATTTGAAGGTGACACGTGATATCTTATCTAAATAACGGTATCTACACGTGTGCAGACATGTGGTGTCACTAATTAACGCTTTTAATCCACACTTGGATATCGAATGCCTAGTTCTCATTTTTNTATGTCGAACAGTATTTAAGTTATATTAAGGTTTCAAAGTTCACCTACTCAAACACATTTCCATTGCTAAGTCACCTGATATTAGCGGTTTTATTGAATAAGAAAACTGGTTCTGTCGATATTTTAAGCAAAACGGGACATATGCCCTCCCGGACGAATGCCAACCCAGACACTGACCCTCCCAATATTGTCAGTAACAATATACAGTGTTTAAGTTAGTAACAAGTAGTTACAAGGCAACTATGTGATTGTATATCGTTTGTGTATATTGTGTATTATTGGGTCGATGGCCTTTATTTACTTAAATCAAATTGTTTGAGTTTGAGGTCATGACAGGTAAGGCTCCCACAATTCGAGGCTCTATCGCAATAGAAAGTGTACAGATTAATTGCATTGTAACTGTCAACATTCCTTATGAATAAAATGATGGGTGAATGAACATGTACCTTACTTAGGTAAATAATTGGGCCTCGCTCTGTGAAAATGGGGTTAAATGCAAGTGCGTAAAGTGACGTCCCAGATTTGACTTTGCAGTCCGCACAGACTAATCAGGGACGACTCTTTTCGCTTTTATTGTATATTTCGTGTAAAGGAAGACTCATCTTGGCAAAATTCCCGTTACGGCGGAAAGTGTCGTCCCTGATTAGCCTGTGCGGACTACACTGGCTAATCTGGGACGACACTTTACGCACATGCATTAAACCCCCTTTTCACAGAGCGCGACCCAATTTCATGACTAACCCTGTCACACGTATTTTGGCCGCGATGCTATTTAACCCATTTATGCCTAGTTGACTCTCCCATCCTACTAAATTGGATCAATTTATTTCCAAAATTAGGGATGTATAGTATATATATTTTTTATATTTAAAATATGTCTTACAGAAATTCCTTTAAGCAAACAGCGCAGACCCTGATGAGACGCCGCATCATGCGGCGTCTCATCTGGGTCTTCGCTGTTTGCCAAGGCCTTTTTTCTAGACGCTAGGCATAAATGGGTTAAAGTAAGTCAAATTGTTTCGTTTTTTTTCATCCCGGTAATACTGTTATAATGGTATTGTAAACTATATTCGCACCTTCGGTGCTATACTTTGTTTATAATTGCGCAAATAAGTTACTTACTTCAGTTTGTTTTAACACGTATTTTTGTTAATTGTCAAATGTGATTTATAAGGAATGGGTGGTCCACTAAGCAGGAAAATATTCATGGTTTTACAAGATATCATTTTATATAAGCGACTGGTTATTAACATAAAGGCGCATGTTTTCATACTCCCCGGAGCGTTATCATTTGGTGACACTTTATTGAAGTCTGACAGCCATACACAGCAACCATCTCCTTGTAAGAACAGAACCCCATCATCGCCATCAGATGATATTATGGCCAACTTCATTGCATTGGTCAAGTGTTATAATGTTGTTAACCAGATGACGTAATAGTCCATTCGATGGTTTTGATCAAGTGGTGTCACAATAAATCCAGGTAAGCGCCATTTGGTTTGAACCAGAACACCAAATACCACGATTCGTGTAACAGTCTGGCAACGTGTCTACGATTGAAATGTTTTTGTATGTGCGCTATACGTATAGTCAATTGTATTTTGCGCTTGACCTAATCGACAAATGGACATCTAATAACGCAAATCCGAATAACGAGTAATTGAAACAAAGATCATTCAATAAACATGTGTATTTAGAGAACTCAATATTTGTTGGTTTAAACACGTGTTTCTAACGCGCTTCTCACATAGGTTAGGTCTGGTCAATCCCCGCTCCAGGCGAACATGAGCTTTGTCGATGGTCACTATACCACTATACACAGAACAGAATGATCAGGTTTGTGTTGGATCTTGAAGCAAGGGCTCATATAGATCAAAGTCACTTTGTCAAGCTAAATTGGCTACCAGTCTCTAAAAGGGTTGAACAAATCATGTTGTGCCATGTGTTCAAAATCTACAATGGTAGATCACCAGGTTACCTAAATGAGCATTTCATTCCACTTAGTTCAGTTCATAACTATCCCACTAGGTTAAGAGTATCAGTTGGTGCTTCAAGTGATTCTTTCACAGACACCGGAAGATTTTGTTTGCCCAATGTTAAAAGTTTTGGTAAACGGTCATTTGCTTATCAAGGTTGTTCTCTCTGGAATGAAATGCCACAACATATTAGACATGCTAAGAATCTCCTCAATTATTATTCTCCTTATTAATTTTACTGTCTCAGATTTGTATAAGTTATTAAATTTGTTGAATTTTATAAACCTGTATCTCCGTATGCTTGATTTATCAACTGTGATGGTATTTTAAATTATATACTTGCTATTTCTTATGTCATAATCAGATACAACTTATTTTATGTGTAATATATGCTTTATGCACCATGTTTTACAAACTGTTAAAATATGAAATAAATGAAAAAAAGGAGAAATTATACCGGACAGTTGGGATCTCCTGTGAGTTAAAAGGTTTCCACCCCACATCAGAAGACCACGCACAACTTTAACAGCTTTCAGTAAAAACGAAATAGCTGACAATTGCAGATATAGTATAAAATTCGTCGAAACTTCCGTTAGTTTGGTTAATTGGTGTACGAACAAATACCCGCCCCCCCCCCGGTGCAATGTAAACTTATAATATATTTCAAACGTTTGTTTTTTAATTTCTATTTATCATCAACATATTACAGCATGTGCGTAACGTGTCATCCCAGATTAGCTTGGGCCGTCCGAACTTTGTAATCAGGGACGACACATTCCTCTTGTATTTTTTTTTTTTATAAATTTCTATTCATCATCAACATATAACATCATAATAGTATTACTGTGTCTTCGTTAAATTTACATCATCCGTGCATTTTATTTCAAGTCGTCATCATTGTACAGGTAGCAAACTGCAAATTATTGAATGTGTATTTTATCTTTAACTTTATATGGCACTGCTTTAACTGGCATGATACAATAACAACTTCAAATCACATCATCGGGTTATTATAAATAAATCAGTTGAATCCTGTCGATAAGATGATTCATTAGACGAATTTGAAGGGATCTTTTTATAGAGTTGTGAACGTATTGGAGTTTGTCATTTAATGCTTGAAATTGATAAATGTAAACATCGGAACTAAATAGCTCAAATAAACGACAAGAACACAATTTAAGAAATCCTCAACTGGGCTGGAACCACTGACAATTGGAGTAAAAGTCTAACACTTAAACCACTCGGTCATATAGAGCATGTATGGAGCGGTGTATTTTATACTTTATATTAGCAAAATATAACGATAACAACAGAACTCTCCAAATTATTCAATCGTTTAGCGTTTGTGACGATTTATACTTTTCAGGTTTTTAAATCGTTAAAAAGATGCATATAATGGATATTTTGGAGCATGGAAAATGTTCAGTATTACTGTTTCATCGCGGCAAATATCAGAACAAGAAACATTTGCAAATCTAAAACATTTTTTTCAATTTTGTCAAAACGTGAAAAGGTCCCTTTAAAGTATGTGTTTATATTGTACCAATAGATAAATCATTGCTGATTTAAAGGGAGACTGTACGATTTTCATATGTGTTAAATTGTAATATATTTATAAAAATATGTTACAATAACACAAAATAGGCAAGAAAAAGTATACATTGAAGACGAATTTCATAAAATGCAGCAAAGACAAGTTAGCGCTGGTTAAAGCCGATGCCGACACGTTTACTCGTATTTGCTAGGAAACAAAATTGTGTCTTTGTGTCGTATGAACGAATCTGCACTAAAACTAAATTTAGATTCAGATTGTACATGCAGGATATATATGCTGGCGAATTTGGCTGGAAGCCTTTTTCGAGTTCAGAATTAAACATCTGGCTTATTTCGCATTTTTCGACACAAGTTCTTCTTAACTTTTATTTTAATTTATATTTAAATATATGTATAACAAGTTTTTTTTACACATTTTATATAAATTCATAAATATTTGACAAAATCGTACAGTCCCCTTTAACAAAATTAGCCCAGGTAAAAAGCGTGCGTACCCATAAATTTGACTTCGGGAATGAGGACAGTTTTAAAGTCGGGTGTATCTAATCAAATAGGTCACTCCCTGTACATCTTCCTATAATGACAACTTTAACTGACATCATCGGGTTAATGAGTTAAATAGTGTCGAATTGATGATTCATTATACGACTTTTAAGTATGTGTTTATGGTGTAAGGTACAATAGAAAACATTGCTGGTTAAACAAATTGAAATTACTCAATCTATAATGATTTTACTTGTAAAGTAAATATTCGAGTAAACTACAAGGGCTTGCGAGCCATGTGCAAATCGTAGTTTGCAATTGAATGTTAGAATCTGTCTGTCATGGGTAATCATGAATAGAAAAAGATACAATTTTGAAAAAAAAATCATTCATGTTATTTTTCAAATGTATGATGGTGTAAAAGCCTTAAAACCTAGCCTAATATTATGAATTATAATCATTGGTGAGAGAGTCTGTAACTGAACTTAGAGTTTTAGTTATTGTTTTGAATTAAATTCTAAGTCAATTGAAAAAAATATATTAAAAAATCTGTCTGTCAAGCGTTTAGTGATATAGAAAGAACATTGTTGAAGAATTATTTTATTAAGAAAGCGGTAAAAAACGTTTAAATCATCTCCAATATTTAAGCGTCTTTCTGGGAAACCGGGGCTTAATGCATATGCGTAAAGTGTCGTCCCAAATTAGCCTGCGCAGTCCATACAGGCAAATCAAGGATGATACTCTTCGCTTTTATGGAATTTTTCGTTAATAGGACGTCTCATCTAAACACAAATCTGGTTTAGGTGGAAAAGTGTCGTGCACGATTAGCTAGAACGGACTGAACATGCTAATTTGACAAGACATTAAACGCACATGCATTAAGCCCATTTTTCCCAGAACGAGGCTCATTTTGTTCCGCTATTTGAGAATTACGACGCGACAGTATTATGTCAGCAATAAATACCGACCGCGACCTTGACACAGAGCTAAAAAGATCGCGGAATGCGTGTTTATAGAATTGGTTTGAATCAAATTACCAACAAGTTCAAATGTTTTATTTGCAACTTGTCCACTATCTGGGTTTAATTATCTATCCCATTGAAGTTTCTATACTACGCGGGCTCGACCTGCTTGTTGAACCAACAAATGGCAATCATGCAGTTTAAACAGCGGCGGTTAGTTATAGGTCACACTTTGCAAAACCTTTATAAAACCATCGCCTAGTTAGTCCTTTCATCTCGACTGAACACGCGAGACGGAGGGTGTACGTTTACTCGCTTAATTCACAAAAAGTATTCTACCCATTTATGGTGTACCTTCAACAAAATCCGTTCACATACATTTACAATTAAAGTTTGACAAAACGAAAGCAAAGCCAGCCAGCCGTGATAGGTCAACAGCTAGTTCAATACAGGTTATTCGTGGCATACATAAACACATAGAAAGGTCACCAACACAATGAACTCGTATACTTAAACTAAAACACCGATTCGCTTTTGTTAAACAATCCTCTAAACACCGGGGTTTCGTTTACACTTTCTGGCAACCGGTGTTTTATGTTGGGAAACCCGATAGATTTTCGGATAGCCTGTAATTTGAAACTTCAAGATTTCATTCAATCATGATATTCGTTTTCACGCCCAAATGAAATATGCTTTCTCAAAATTCTAACCTATAATTTCAAAGCTGTTAATGCTAGTTCGTGACTCCATTCAATATAATTTGATCAGCAAGTTTGGACGAAGTCAAGGGTGCCAATCCGTGATGTTTCCATAATACAAAGCTGGTTTTAAGCTTAAGAATATAACAATCGGGGTATAACTGAAAAACAATATTTAAAGTAACTCTTCTTTTCTTTTTATTTTCAAATATTGTTGTTGTTGTAGCTGCTGTTTTTGTTGATGCTGTTGTTTGTGATCTTGTGTTGTAGTTTGCTATAAGTTGTTTATTTCGTCAAAACGTCGAGTCAAAACGTCGAAGAGCGATTTGGGAAAGCAATGTGATCAAGCCTCTTTATAAAGAACAATAATGTAACAGAATTGCGGCGTGTTCTGAGAAAACTGGGCAAAATGCTTGTGCGTAAAGTGTCATCCCAGATTAGCCTGTGCAGTCCGCACAGGCTAATCAGGGACGACACTTTCCGCCGAAACTGGATTTTCGTTAAGTAGAGACATCATTTAAACGAAAAATTCCATAAAAGCGGAAATTGTCGTCCCTGATTAGCCTGTGCGGACTGCACAGGCTAATCTGGGATGACAATTTACGCACAAGCATTTTGCCCAGTTTTCTCAGAACACGACACAATTGCGCATCGATATAACACTAGATGGGATCACACACGCAATACATGTCAAGAATAAGTTGCTGGTATGTGAAGAATACGACAGCGGTATGTTGATAATGAGATCACTTTGTTAAGCCCCATTACAACTCAAAATCAACGAATATTTCGTAAAAATAAAATTAACACATAAACAATCAGTGTTCCTTATAGCATTATAGCCAAAATTTCAACGCTAGATGTGGTCTGGTACTTTAGATTTAACAAGATATGCTCTTTTTTATTTTGTGTGGAACAATATATTCCATTTCAGTTTCCCGCAACGATATTTAATCATACGACACACGAACACTAAATTAGTACATGAACGTGTGTTGAATAGATTGTACCATAAACAAATTAAAAAGAGCATTTTGTGTCTTGTTTAATCTATGTTACCAGACCACATCTAGCTTTGCAATTTTGGCTATTGCTATATGAAACACTGTTATTTTATGTGTGAACTTTATTGTATGAACTATTTTACGAAATATTCGTTGATTTTGAGTACTAATAGGGCTTTAACAGATCGAGAAACATTTCACAGAAGTTCTACAAATTCATTATAAAGCGATAATTATTCCCTGTACATAAAGGGAGATCAATAGGATTTAAAACTTGTTAGTTTTACTCCACTATTCTTCGCCCATGGATCTAATTGTTGTAGAACGTTACTGAAATGTCACGAAAAACAATAACGACTATCTTAATGGCGTAAAATTCATAATGCTTAAATATCCGTAAATGCTCAAAATCAACGAATACTTCGTAAAATAATTGAAATGGCGTGTATGCAATCGCTTGTAATAGACTCTCAAAGAACTTCACAGTATCATTCTTGTAGTACCGTGATACTAAACAAAAGTAGCTTGCATAAATAATGCAAATAAACGCAAACCGAATGAATCTGATCCCGACTCGAGATCATCCGTACAACGAAACAAGATGACATCGGGAATCGGTTTTTAGATGCTAAAAAAGTGGAATAATGTTTGTTTTTTTAACGTTTTTACACCAATGCTACTTGTTTAAGGGTCTTCCTATTGTAATTAACCTTTATATGGCACTTTTTGTTGTTTGAAGATTTTATATAGCATAATAGTATTGGGCAGTGTTTACGGATCTTTAACAAATCACAAACCGTAAAACAGATCTCAGAATAACTTCAATATATACTTGGAGGCGATTGGGCCTTAAATGTAACGTGTATTTAACTACATGTATTTAACACATTCCAGTAAGTGTCCGTTGTTGTCTATTTTATTATCATGTTATCGTTTTTGAAACATTCTATAATATGTCTCTCAGTAACCAGGATGCAGAATCAGCGGTGTTTCCCGGGGTTTACACACGGACTGGACGGAATGTAAACACATCGCTAAAAAGTTTATTTTTGCAAATATCTCAAGTTATTGAAATTCACTTTCAAAAATCTTTAGTGCAGAAAGGACAGTTTTTCTTACATTTTGTGCCGATATCTTAAGATTTAAGAATAAATCATTGAAAACGTCTGAAATCGGTGTCACAATTTCACGTTGCGTGCAGCATGCAACAGTGTATGTGAATGCTGTACACATTTGAACAAGAACAACGTCTTATTAAATAAAGTCATTCTGACATTCAACATTACACGTGGTATACTTATTAAGCAGGGCGGCTTTCGGAAATTTGATGTTCACGTGCTCAGTTTGTCAAAGAAATGAGTATCTTTTTGCTATTGCAACAAAACCATATTACTGATTTAGAATACCTTGTAAGTGATTTAGTGTGTTTTAAACATTATTTTTTTTATACGAACATGATACTTTTGCAAATTAATCGACAACAAGGTTTTATGTGAGTAACGAGCAATCGAAAGTCATTAACGGGTGAAAGCAACAGCAAGGTCAGCCGTTCAACGCGACTACAATTGCGTTTTCTTGTCATATCCTAGCCAAGGCGAAAAAAAACACAACATAACATGCATTTATTACAAATAAGGTCAGTTAATTATTATACAGTAGGTCAGTTATTACGTGTGGTATTGTTTCATTGGAAATTATCTATCATTCTAATGCGCGAGCCACAGCATTTATTATTTAGTAGGTCAGTTTAATCCGTGCGTTCTTGTAAATAAGTCATTAAATGTTTGCAAATATGGATTTCTTGGCATTCACTTCAAATCACTATGTAAACGTACTACCGTTATAAATTGAGTAATCAATTATTTTTGTGTTGACGTGGTTGGTGCAGTTGTTGTTGATGTTCTTGTTGTTTAAATCTACAGTTTAACTGACACAATATCGCTTCCCACCTTACATTATAAAAGAAATATAGGGGAGTGGGGGATACATCCTAAGACATGCCGAAGGTAGCCGTGGCGTAGTGGATATGGTGTCCGCCTAGCGATCGGGAGGTCACGAGTTCGATCCCCACAGTGGGAGCGTTCTTTAAATCTCCACCGAAAACACCAAGTAGTGGTTCTAGTCCCAGAAAACGGACTCGAGAGCGATTTAAATAAGCCTAACGTTTTCGATGCAATCGAGCTAAAATAAATAGGTTTAAACATCCTAAGACAGGCATATTTTTACATTTCGTACATCGCTGACAGTTGTCTACATTTTCTCGACTGATTGCCAGTCAACGCGTCGTCGTAATGTGACGTGAACGAGTGATTGACTAGAATTAGCGTCGTTAATATGTCCAGTGTTACGATGAAAGCCTCATATATAACGAAGAGTTTTTTGTATCTAGTGTGTAAAATAAACATACATTACGTATATACGTCTCGCTGTGGGAAAACTGCGCCTAATGCTTAAGCGTTTAGTGTCGTCCAATATGAGCATATGTTATTCACACAGGCTAATCAGGGACGACATTTAACGCACATACTTGATTTTCGTTTAGAACTGACTTCCGAAAAAGTCCATTAAAAAGGAGAGCGTTGTTCCTGATTACCCTATGTAGACTGCACGGGCTAATTTGGGACGACTAAACGCACATGCCTTAAGCCCGGTTTTCCCAGAGCGGGGATCATGTGTATGGATATCTAATACTTTATATCTGTGAGAGTATACGATAAATTGGGAAGATTTGCACCAAACTCTCATTGTTGACAACATAAAGTGTCGGTTAATGCGCAATCGTTCTACCGCCTTCGGCATTTTTGGAGTACATTTATATGAATGTAAAGCAAAAAATAAAAATAAATAGGTGCTTCGAGTAGAGTTCGAGCCAA
This sequence comes from Dreissena rostriformis, assembly GCA_007657795.1. Lineage (NCBI taxonomy): Eukaryota > Metazoa > Mollusca > Bivalvia > Myida > Dreissenidae > Dreissena > Dreissena rostriformis. The sequence goes on from VMBQ01001768.1 coordinate 157,265, forward strand.
CCGGAAATTCGAGCCAAGCGAGTTCGAGCCATCGGGTTTCGACTGTATCATTATTTTTGGTGATGAAAACAAAACATGACAACACACTATTCATGTCGCGTTCTGAGAAAACTGGGCATAATGCATGTGCGTAAAGTGTCGTCCCAGATTAGCCTGTGCAGTCCGCACAGGCTAATCACGGACGACTCTTTCCGCCTAAATTGGATTTTTGCAAAGAAGAGACTTCATTTAAACAAAAAATGTCATAAAAGCGGAAAGTGTCGTCCCTGATTAGCCTGTGCGGACTACACAGGCTAATCTTGGACGACACTTTACGCACATGCATTTTGTCCAGTTTTCTCAGAACGCGACACATTTATGCAACATTGGAACCCACGGTATATACAATTTCGTTTATAAAACTTTTTATCATTAAATACCCCCACCCCAACCCCACCCCAACCCCACCCCCAAAAAAGAGTCGGATTTTAAACATAGAAAGTGTGCCAATTAATGCGCCCGTTTTCCTAGTCAACCTACAAATAATGCAAGGAAACTCGTTCGCTACTCATAGACACATCACGACGCCGGCATGTAATCGTTCAAATTGCGTGGCATTATGGCGGTCGTTGCATTAACCAAGAGCGAAATTACAACCGGCAAAAACCAAGGGCGCAACGGGTTGGGAGCAAAACAACCTGAACCCATTTTAAATTAAGAGTTTTGCTTGTATTTAGACACATTCAAGCTAAATAGGTTGGTGTGTAGTGTCTTTGATAGTAACGCGGCTAATTGCGTTGCATTAGGGATTCTACTACCGGGTTCTCTTTTTTAAAGAGATTGTCGATAGTTGTTTAGTTAAAAGTGTGCCAGTCTATTACGAACATAACGTGCGTAAGGGCAGATTGAAGCTTTATTAGAGTGTCGTGGGAAGTCGTGTGGTGTAGTTAAATGGCTTGGGGTATTTCGACGGTAAAAATGTGAAACTTAAAATTGTGCAGTGCATTTGAAACAGGGATAGGTGGCAAACACAATTATTTCCTACCTGTATAGCGGTGTATCCATATCTACGAATAAAGTGAAGGTCTACAAAGTGATTCCACGAAGTTCTATAAAACCCAGCCCATTTTCTAGAAACTCCATTGTATAAAACAGATTCAAAGTACAATTAACCGAAGGTATCGGTATACACTAATCGATTTCAATTTTAATTGTGTCATGTTAAATAAGACAAGGCTTGTCACCATAGGATGACATATGCCCCCTTTTTCCACATTTTTCAAAACCTAAACACACAACCTAAACGCAAAGTGTGACGGAATTTCAGACGGACGGACAGACAGACGGACAGTGCGATCACTATATGCCCACCTTCGGGGGCATAACAATAAACAAAATGCACAACATCATAAACACTACTAGCCAATATTGCGTTACTTTATAGTGTTTTACATAGGCTAAAATTGTCGAACGAATTTAGCTACACATACAAAGAAGCACTGGAATCACATTTACCGTCTCATTTATTAAACTAAATGAAACATGCAGTTTACTTACTTTTCCCATTTTGTTTTCTGAGTATCCTCGATTTGAACTGGAGGACGCGTGTTCAAAGACATACGTTGTCCGCTGCCTTGTTTAAGTCTTTAACTCTTTTGCCGCTGCAGTAAACGGCAGCAAATCTCCAAAATCTTTTCCGCGACACCAAAATCTTTTCCACGACACAGTCAAATACAACACAATGTTCAAAACTAGCTCCAATGCTTCTCTACTGGACACGAGGACACACACTTGGTGATGACCGTCGAATTGCTCGAAGGCGGTAAAGGTTTTATTGCAATGTTGACTCACCTTGACGGTTCCGCACGAGTAGTTGCTAATTTTCAGTGAGCATTCATGGTCAGGCTTTATAGTCCCTACGATGACCAGTTTTGACCACGCGATGTCCAGAAATTTTAAAGGAACATTGTTGTAGGCTTTTGAAAACTTTTGAAAGGGAAAGTTTTATTATGTTACAGGTGCGTATGAGTTCGGGAAAAAATTGTTGTGTGCCACTGGAAATTTCCACTGACGACGCAATAGTTTTTTTAGAGTCGATGTAATACACGGCATTTCAAGCATTTGTTTTTACTATACGTGGGGTTTCGAGGTACATAGTTTTTATTAATGTGTTTAATGGCATGTAATGGAATAACAACGCAGGGATTAACAACAGTATGTGTACACACTATGTATGACTTTAAAAGCAGCATCATTTGTAGACTTAATATCCAAAAAATGCACATAAAGAAAAACTTCTTCGGCCAAAGTGGGAGAGAAACTTTATTATGCAATGCTTGCTGGACGTTTTCTATTTCGGAACATCTATTATAATGTACTTGAAAGTTAAGACTTATAGCATAGCTTGACAACTTTGGGTACTGCAAACATTTTCAAATGTAGTTTCAAATGAGCTGTTCACCGATTAAGGAACTCGCACTGTGTTCTACCTGTTGTCACATCTTTGTAAAATCTTCGCCATAAAAGGGAACGAAGTAACGCTGCCGCCGTGCACATATGACATTATTGCAATATTTGTATGTGTAATCGTTTATTTAAACTGCGAAATAATCAATTGTTCATTACGAATGACGATGGAGAATATGTGGAGCGTTTCTATTGTCAGTTGTGTATGCATCCGTAAATGAACCTCTTTAATAACAAACATCCGACTAATACCATGTTTTAGCCAGTAGATTCATGCATATATATGTTACCATCGATTGGTCAACAGTTATTGTGTTTGCACGTGGATCACGAGATTCACGAGTAACACCATTTGCTCACTCCTATATATTAACCGGAAAGACTATTGACCGGAAATAATATTGACCGGAAATAATTTTCATTTTTAGGTTACACGAAGTTTGTATGCAAACGATATACACAATAACTCACGGGCAGATTAAAAAACGGCAGACGAATAAACTAGCTCGCTACGTATGTGTATTTCAAATCATAGTTTATGAGGTCCTTCCGCGCATGAGGCTGCATAATATCAGTACCCGGGGTGTGTTTCCGCATTCTTACATACGTCATTAACTTACTAGACTCATAGACTTTGGGTCGAATTCCGATTTTTTTATTTAAGCTGAAATGTTTAGCTAGCTACATGTGGGGAACCGGGGTACACGTTTATAAGTGACCACTAGCAAAGCTCAGTTGCTAGCTACAACAACAGTCCATAGTGGTATTTAACCTTCCTTGCGTTTCACTCGAATTGCCTCCCATTAGAATGTAGACAATTTATAGTAGTCTCCCTTTGTTATTAATTTGTCATTAATAACTTATTGTTTACAATGGTGATTTTGTGAATATTTTGTTTATTTCCCAATGTTTAGTCCGGGGACATACATCCAGCATGACTGGAACATGTCCGGGGAAGGCCATGATTCAATGTCGTGTCTGTTTACAAGAAACAAACAGAGGCTACGAATATTTGGTAAACACTTTTACAAATAGTTAAACTCCTTGAAACTTTAGGCAATCGAGTAGAACTTATATAGTAATGACGAGACATGTTCTTGTCACGTACATTCAGCTCTTATTTTAAGTAATAGAAGCGATGTTTAGAATGTTATATGATACTCGTTCTGAGAAAACCGGCTTAATGCATGTGCGTAACATGAACTTCAGCGAACAGTAAATATATATCCTGCCACAACCCGTATTCGGCCGCTTCCTGTTTTCGACCAGCCCTGGTAAAGTATTCATGCATACGTAAAACATGATAGTTTCCGGACGTCGCTTGCAGGTTTTGTTTACAAGTGTCTGTGAAATGTCATCCAGGTTTAAATGACGTAAAATGGAGATCAGACAGGTAAAATTGTTTCACTGTAATATAAAAATGCTTCATTTTACGTAGTTTTTACTAATCCCTAGCTACCTCTAGCTTCTAGAACGGTTTCACGCGCTTTAAACTTGACCGATTATTTCTCTCTCGTAGCGAAGGTGTTTTACATTTTTCTCCAGGGCCACCTAAATTGTCGTTTGGTAGTAAAAGTATGCTGTACATAAAAAATAAGGTGTTTTGATAACCCCTCAACCTTATCAGAAAACCATTTTATAACAAGTAATTGGATTGTAATTGATTATATATTCCTTCTAGTGTACATATTAAAACAGAACATAATTAGTCTATTTTCAGAAAACTGATCCTATCTGTGGCCCCTATAAGTCATCCTATGACCTTGATGATTTACAAAGGGCCTTTATGGCTATAAAAGACCATCAAATGTCCATAAGAAAAGCAGCTTTGTACTTTAATGTCCCCAAAACAACCCTTATTGACAGATTGCATGGGAGAATCAGTATTGACACTGTAAAACCAGGCCCTGCCCCACTATTTACCCTTGATCAGGAGTCTCTACTGGAAAATCACATCAAAACTATGGGTGAAGTAGGCTTTGGGTACACCAGGCAAGAGACTATTAACCTTGCAAGTGACTATGCATTCACCTTAGGCCTGAGACCAAGAGATAAACCTCTAACTGATCGTTGGCTGTATAAGTTTTTGGACCGGTGGCCAGCACTAATGGTGAAGAAACCTAGAAGTCTTGATATAGCCCGGGCAAGATGTGCTACAAGAGATGCTGTTGATAGATATTTCGACAAATTACATGAAATTCTTGTCAAATATGATCTCTTGTCAAAACCCCATCGGTTGTACAATATTGATGAGAAGGGGCTCAGTGTAGAACACAAACCACCAAAAATTGTCTCATCAAAGCATAGCACAACTCCTGCTGTGACAGGTAGCAGGGGTAAAAATGTAACTGTCATTGGTTGTGTAAATGGGGTAGGTCAGCAAGTACCTCCTTACTTTGTTTTTCCAGGTCAGAGAATGCAGCAAAGTCTGTTAGATGGTGTGACACCTGGTACAAATGGAACTGTTTCCCCAACAGGATGGTCGAATACAGAGGTGTTCTCTGTTTATTTGAAAGAGCATGTCTTACAATACTTACCCCCACGATCACAAGATGAGCCAGTCCTGATACTTTATGATGGCCACAGTAGTCACATTTCACTGGACCTAATACATTGGGCTAAACAGGAACATATTATCCTTTTTGTATTACCCCCTCATTGCAGCCATCTGCTACAACCCCTAGATGTTAGCTGCTTTGGACCCTTTGAGGTTGCTTGGAACGCAGCTCTACACAGCAACTTAAGAGCATCTGGGGGTCGTACACTATCCAGATACGATGTTGCCAGTTTAGCTTGTAAAGTGTACAGCTCAACACTCACAGCTACCNTTGTCAAGTTTATGAAGGAAAAGATCCAGAGCTTAACAGCTTAGATAATGAATACATGTAGATACCCGGTAATACAAAAAACTATATCACATAGTACCCTGCTCCTTCTTGGTCTCCCCTCTCAGGGCTTTTCCTGCCTATCCTACGGGTCCGATAGTCAGACCCGTTCCCCTTGCCAAATATGGATATTTTTTCCCCATTCTCAAAAAAAAAATCTCATTTTTTTTTTATTTTTTTATTTTTTTTTAGAAAGAAGTGTCTTATGACTTATGATAATTAGACTCTATATCTCAATTTTATTTTTTAAACAACCTACAAAATATATAACCATAATTTATATGATTTTTATTCAACATGGCTGGAAAACCCCCTGCCCAAATAATGCTTTTGTCGATGAAAATTCTTCCCAATTTCGAAGATTTCGCGACTCAAAAAATCCCCATTTTGCTAGTACTTTTTCCCCAAATAGACAGAAAAAGGCCTGCTGTTCATACTTTTTGTCACAGATTCAAAAATTAAAAAGAAAACTGTAAATCAGATAACGAAATACCACTTATACCACTCATTCTGAAAGCTGCGTTTATGAATACCCGGGTAATCGTCTGAGAGGTTATTTCATGTTTTCTTAGCACTAAAGCTTATAAGCGATGAATTCAGTTTCATTTGTAACTTAAGATCTCAAGATTCATAATCTTGGAGCTTATTGATAACAGTCTAATGTGAGTATAATATCAAGTACAATGTGATAATTGAGTCATGTTCTGAGAAAACTGGGCATTATGCATGTGTGTAAAGTGTCGTCCCAGATTAGCCTGTGCAGTCCGCACAGGCTAATCAGGGATGACACTTTATGCCTTAATTGGATTTTTGCTTAGAAGAGACTTCATTTAAACGAAAAATGTCATAAAAGCGAAAGTGTCGTCCCTGATTAGCCTGTGCGGACTGCACAGGCTAATCTGGGACGACACTTGACGCACAAGCATTATGCCCAGTTTTCTCAGAACACGACACAATTATGTTGATGTGATTGGTCGGTTAGGAAGGACATTATCAACATACACACCCAGTTAGAGAGATCATGTTTTTTGAAAGTGATTAGTTGATTAAAGTTTGTTTTTAAATAATTATTGAAGACATATCTCTTAATAACAAAAAACAAACAGAAACAAATCAACAACAAATAAACAATACATAAAAAATACAGTTTTTTAGGAAAAGGGGTTAATTAAAAATTCACACTTTTATATGTTATTATATTTATTATATGAATACACATGTAACGATGTATGAATGTTATATTCACAGCTGCATGTCTCTGTGCTTTTTCTTAAATATATCAATGATCTTTTCAACATCAGTTTCAGACAGTTCAGCCTTCATGCACAGTCTCAGCAGGCTATCCAGTGTTCCCTCCTTGAGTTTGTTCCTGGATGGTGTGCAGAGACTGTTCATCAGGCTGAACAGTCTTTCCACGCAGGCAGTGGATGAAGGGATAAGTTGACTTCAGGCCTTTTCCTTGCCGTTTTTGGAAAAATTGCAATCTAAACATTGGAATGTTTTTGGGCGAAAAGTCCATTGATTTGGGAAAAAATTATTAAATATCACTCTTTCTAATAATTCAAATAAGAAGAATAAAATCATATTAATAATAGTTATATTCTTTGTAAGATTTCAAATCAATTGAAATTTGTTTCTAAAAAAAAATAAAATAAAATATTTTTTTTTTAAATGGGGGAAAAATAGATATCTTTTCTTGAGGGGAATTGGGCAAAATATCGGCCCTAAAACTGCTATAAAAAAAACTGACATGAATTGTATTGTGAGTGACAACTAACCACATGTGTATTTTGAAAATATTTATGGAAAAGGGTCCCTTTAGTAGACATTGTTAAGTAAGAATAAAAGCCTTGCTCTGTGAAAACCGGGCTTAATGCATGTGCGTAAAGTGTCATCACAGATTTGGGTAATCAGAAACAACACTTACCTAAACTTGATTTTTCTTATTTCCTTTAAAAAAACAACATAAAAGCGGAAAGTGACGTCCCTGATTAGCCATAACTGCACATGCTAATATGGGACGACACTTTACGCACATGCATTAAAAACCTTTAGGTAGTCTCAAAATAACTGCCCTATTTCCATATTTCAGGTGTACAGACAAGCGTCTGCTTCTGGCCGGTGAAGGTCATTGACATCAACAAGGTCACGCTGTTCCACCTCCAGTTTTGGGACGCAGGAGAGATGGCGTGTAAGAAGTACAGTCACATTGCTAGTGTAAGTTTGGTGTGTAAGAAGTTCAGTCACATCGCTAGCGAAAGTATGGCGTGTTAGAAGTACAGTCACATTGCCAGTGTCAGATTGGTGTGTAAGAAGTTCAGTCACATAGCCAGTGTAAGTTTGGCGTGTAAGAAGTTCAGTCACATTGCCTGCGTAAGTTTGGCCTGTAAGAAGTACAGTCACATTGCCCGAGTAAGTTTTGCTTGTAAAAAGTTCAGTCACATCGCTAGTGTAAGTTTGGTGTGTAAGAAGTACAGTCACATCGCCAGTGTAAGTTTGGCGTGTAAGAAGTACAGTCACATTGCTAGCATAAGTTTGGTGTGTAAGAAGTAAAGTCACATTGCCTGCGTAAGTTTTGTGTGTAAGAAGTACAGTCACATTTCCAGTGAATGTTTGGTGTGTTGGAAGTACAGTCACATTGCGAGCGTAAGTTTGGTGTGTAAGAAATACAGTCACATTGCGAGTGTAAGTTTGGCGTGTAATAAGAAGTACTGTCACATCACTAGTGTAAGTTTGGACTGTAAGAAGTACAGTCCGGGAAGTTTGGCATGTAAGAAGTACAGTCACATCGCCAGCGTACGTTTGGTGTGTAAGAAGTACAGTCACATTGCCAGTGTAAGTTTGGCATGTAAGAAGTACAGTCACATCACTAGCGTAAGTTTGGTGTGTAAGAAGAACAGTCACATTGCGAGCATAAGTTTGGACTGTAAGAAGTACAGTCACATTGCCAGTGTTAGTTTGGCGTGTAAGAAGTACAGTCACATTGCCAGTGTAAGTATGGCATGTAAGAAGTACAGTCACATTGCTAGTGTAAGTCTGGCGTGTTAGAAGTACAGTTATATCGCAAGAGCAAGTTTGGTGTGTACAAAGTACTGTCACATTGCCAATGTTAGTCTGGAGGGTTTCAGCGTAAGTTGAAGCAGTGTCCACTAAGAATGGGCTCCATATTGCACTGCCCCAAGCACGGTCCCACAATGCTATGCTTTGCATTGACTGTTCAAATGCCTTTAAGGCCCGTTTACCCCAGTTTTATAATTCTGTGTTTGTGTTTGTCATTGACATTTGTACGATGTTTAATTTGGGGCAAATGTTTACTTGCCATGACCTCATATTGGCGATATTTTGTAATATCCTACTGATAAGTTAAACTCCAATCAAGTATTAATCTTATGATTGAAGAGCCATAAGTAAAACTGACACTTATTTTAATATCTCTTTTATACTTCTTTAATAAGGGCACAATAATTGTAACTCTTTTCTTCAATGTGTATTTTTTTATAGTTGTTTCCCTTTGTATATTTCTGTATTGAACTTTTGCTTCCATATTTAAATAGTTATTGCCCTTTATTAGTGTTTATACTTACAATTTTGTTCAGAGCATATCTTGAAAAATATAAGATGCATCAATTTCAAACTTACTATATAGGCAGATTTCAAGGAAGGGAATTAAGTGCAGTGCCTAAGAACCATAACTCTTCTCTATAATTTCACAGTTATTTTCGCTTGTGAACGTTCATGCTGAAGGTTTGTTACGGAACCATATTAACTATAATATAAGGTATCAAGATGAAACTTCATAGCGAAAATTCTTGCAATTTGAGAAAACCAGTTCTTAAAACTGAACTGCCAACACCTTCTCACAAAGTGGAATGCATGGGGTACTTCAGACACAACAGTAACAGTTCTATTGATTTATGGTGTTTACAGAAACACTGGAATCTTCTTTCAGGGCATTTTCTTGTATATATCAGGGTCTGTTATAAGGCGTTATCCCCTCTGAAAAAAATCTTTTAAATAATGCAGCTTCCCCACCAAAAATGATAGTACATAAGCATTGCTTATTCCCTGTCTTTGACTGTTACCAAAAAGCTAATCAAAAATGCAAAATATATTTTGCCCCCACATACCCAAGAGTTGAGAAATGTTAATATTGGTGTGTAGTGCACGCCAATAGTAGTATAATTACCATAATAGTAGCCTATATTAGTGTAGTTAATATTGGCTGTTCTTGTGTTTCACACATTACAGGCCTGTACAGAAAGGGTGGACTGCATCTTGTTCCTGTTCTCCCTCATCGACAAGTCCAGTTTTGAGGAGCTCCATCAACAGATCAGCAGGCTGTCGACTCCACAAGACAACATCGCTAAAATTGTGATAGCAACCAAGTACGTAATTTACTATGTTGCTGTATACCGTCTTTATCCTAATAAACGCTCCCTCCCTAATAAACGCGCCCCTTTCGTATAATAAAATGAAGGAGTGATCAAATTAATAGCGCCCCCATTTCTCGGCTGCTAAGGGGTAAAGCAATTGCATTTTATTGAAGGAATTTTTTTTTATCAACAAGGTAATTGGCAAGAACCTTATAGAAATAAAATTTAATAATAATAATAATAACATATATATTTGGAACAGATCGATGTAAGAATTAAACTCCAACATGCAGGCGATTTTATTTTTGTATCGGTGTTTTCAATTTTAAATGTCAAATTCATGTTACGTTTTTTTGACACCATGCATTTTAAATACGGATCTACCCAGGTTGTTCAATATGCGGTACGCTGGGCCGAAGCTACCGTAACCATAAACCTTCACTAATTAACACTGTTCATATCTCGGCCACGCGTACTGTTACAGTTCTTACTACGGTCATATCGACAATGGCCCTTTCATTTCGCATGATAATAGGGTGTAGTATTCTTATAAAACTATTTGTGATATGTTTACGATTGCTCAATGAACTCGGAACTTTTCGCAAATACCGGTTAACACATTTTAGGTGTTGGCTCATATTATACCTAAAGGAGGGTAAAATAAACGCGCCCTCTTTGTGATTTGCATCGCGCCCGAGCGCGTTTATTAGGATAAAGACGGTAGGTGTTTTTACTTGTTTACAGTTTTTAGTCGTTCCAATTTTCTTGGGCTACTTTTTCTTCATTATTTGTATTGTGTTGAAAATTATGATGTGTCACCGTTTGAAGAATAACACATCATTATTACATATCTGTGATTTTTTTTTGCTTTCGCAACTGAAACATATTGTAAAATTTTAACATTTTAGTGCTTTTGATAATGGATGCATATGCTTGTTTTAGAATATGCTTGTTTGGGAATCAGTTTCGAGTGAATTGATGTGACGAACTTTGTGTAAATCTATGAAATTGTTCGGTTGACCACAATGACTGATTTACCGGCATTGCAACGTTTTGCTTAAAGACATGTGATAATTACTTGATCGCGTCAAACAGCTCGTTATATTGCGGATGTAACGGTGGCATAGACGTGACATCGGACATATTTTATCCTTCTTGTAACTTTGTTCGCATGTGAATGACTTAGGTGCACATGTGCATATGTGTCGTGTTCTGAGAAAACTGGGCAAAATGCTTGTGCGTAAAGTGTCGTCCGAGATTAGCCTGTGCAGTCCGCACAGGC
>VMBQ01001769.1:0-88641 GCA_007657795.1 Dreissena rostriformis
CAACCTTGCGGAACACAATCGCTAACTCTACTGTATCTACGTTACAGTGAAATTGTTATAACGCTACCATTTGACACATACATTATTCACGTTTTCGGGTCAAATATCGGACATGTTGTTACGCGCGTTCACGAGAATTTAGGCAAACGAAGTCGTTGTACGAATATATTAATCGGTAATCCTTTGTAACACGATTTCGAACAAATGAGTATTTTAAAATAAACGTTATAGTAATTGCAAGACACAACGTGTAAACAGTTCGTGGATTGAAACGTGTTGTTTCGTAAAATAATTTATTACAAGCGTATAAGTCAAATATGAGTAACCCGAGGGCGGTAGACAGTGAGGTAACCTTCCGTGACGGAAGTTGCTCGTCGGCTCGAGGCGATGAAGACACACCTGAGTCGGACGCGGAGGTCACGTACGGAAGCCAACATGTACCTGACGACGGGGTACGTGGGCTACACGAACAAATGTGGACTATGGCTTCCGTTTTGCGTGATGTCGTGGTGGAGTTGAAGTGGCTAAAGAAAGCAGGGCGGGGCACCACATCATCGACTGCTTACAACGAGAACAACAACACATTTGTTGCGACGGTACACAGGCGTGTGGGTGATCTGGGCTATGATCTACGTAGTTCGGGTGAGTGCCGGGATGAGTCTAGAATTGGTAACCGAATGCCCGACGTGAGGGAGTCGCAGCCGGAACCGCAAGCGCCGCGGCTTCTTAACAACGACTTTGCGATTTGCCGTAATTAAGAACGGCAAACTGACTATGGACAGTCGCATGCGCAAACTGGTGTTTCAAATACCAGGTGCGAAAATTCCCGTGGCAGATTCGAAAATCAGGCTCCTACCTACATAAATGGTCAACGTCCAAATCAGCAGCGAAGACTTCCACCTGTAAAGATGGCATCATTTAGTGGAAAAGAGGACTGGGTGACTCAGATATCGCAGTTTGAAGCGATCGTAAAAATGAACAATTGGAGCCAAGATGAAATGCTGGACCAGTTGCTACCCAGACTCGAAGGTTTGGCAGCCCAGTTTGCATTCTCGCAACTCTCCCAAAACTTGCTAAATGACTATCAATCTTTAGTGGAAGAATTAGACAGCCGTTTCTGTGTAATCGAAACGCCGCGCTCTTTTGGAAGCGTTTTTTAACACTTTGTATTATTTACATAAATTCTGAATGAACGCAGAGCTGACTGATTGTGCGTCACATGTGTAAATCCTTGTAAATACTACCCTAGTATAATTACCGGGAAGCTGGCGGTAAGAAATAACTAACATTGTGTTGCTCTTTTACGGGTTGTTTATTGCGATTATTTGTCTTCATACGAATAAATTATTGTTTGAACACTTATTTAGATTTGTGTCGTATTTTTAAATGTATGGAACAAGCGTAACACTACATTAACAGCTATTTGAAAGCTATAAGTATTCAAGTATTTAAAACGGTATTACCTCAAAGGAGAGGTCCGTAAGACCGGTAGACATGTTGCGCGTAAATAATACCAAGAAGTTCAATAACTTACAATACACTTATTTGTTTTTAGTGGCAAATTGAAATCCTTCAAGCATCTTATCTTATGTCCATTTAATGCAGCTGGAATGTAAGTATGCCATTATACATTATTACAAACTTTCATTCAATACTTATTTTAAACCAGTTACAGCAATTTAGTATGCACAAAGCCATACAAAAAAAAAGGACACACACACGCGTTGTCGTATACGATACTTAGAATAAATGCATGTGTCATATAATAACTCGCGTTCATGGTTTATGGTTTGGTTTATTTATTCGCATACTTTGCAGTACATGCTTTTGGCAAAATACAATTATATTATAAATACATATATTAAGTGAGATGAAGTTCGGCCATACAAATAAGTATTGTATGCAGTTATGATTATTGTGCTACAAGTATAAGAAAGTTAGTAATTCATCGCATATAACCAATGTCAATAGATTACATAAATTTAACCAAAAAATAAGCCCAGGTAACATAAGAATCAATGATATCTTTGCGCTTATCATTGCACAAAAGATATATTTTAGTAATCTACGAATACGCTTTATATACCTATTTGTTTCGAAATAGTTCAAAGTATTAAATCAAATCCTAATATTGAGTTTGGATCTCAGATCTCTGTAAATTGGACAAATACATAGACAATACAATTCAGATAAAATAAAACCTACTGTGCACTTAACACTTACTTAACACTAATGTGTTCATATTCTCATATTATTTTTAAACATAAATATTATAAATTGAAAATGTCTTTGCTATTACCGAAATATTTTTTGTATTATCCATTCGAAACAACAACTGTAAGACAATATTTTTAAAATTAGGTTTTTAGGAAGCGGACACTGTTTTTTTTTATTCTATTAATATATTTATCATCTTGATTTCTTCAAAATTTGTTACAATTGGTTCATTCTTGGAAGTATCTTTTATTAAATAAAATGTTTTAGGTTTTCCTCTACATTTAAAGAATGATATGGAACTTGGAAGATATTTACACAACACCAAACGTTTTCGTTTTGTGCCGTACTGTACCGTTTTGGCAATTGGTTCCTTGCCATAAATAAAGGACCACAGAGGTGTGTATGATAAAACTGCAATACTGCTGCAGCTTCTGGAGTTTCACTTCTTCATATTCATTGAATTGGAAGTAATGTAGCAAACCATGAAACGCAAGAAACTCTATCAGGAGAGAGATTTTGTTTTTTACTCACGACTTTTATTATATAACACTAATAACTGTTACTATATGTAAAACTGTAAACCCAAAATGATCATTACTGTGCTCATCGCCTTGGAACGGTCAATGTCATGGATTGGGTACGATTATCTTAGCCATCTTTGCAGAGGTTCTTATTTAGCTTGTATGTTTATGTGAATCAAGGTTTGATACTCAATAAATATCATGTATTGATTTTTATAAAATATAACATTATACTACTTTACTCAAGCAGAAAAATGCAAAACATCAACAGTATTCTATTTCTTGTATGCTAGTACGAATATGTGAAAAAAAAAACATTGCTACTGTGTCAAGATGTTTCATGTATTTATCCATGTTGATCTTTAAAACAGTTTGCTATTTATATTTCCACTTTGAACACTGTTCTACCCACAGTGGTTATGAGAATATTTAATAAATACAGAAGGATATAATGAGATATCAACGATGCAAAGCCAATGAGAAATCATAATATTATTTTTAAAAAAAGTTCTCATGACAAAACATTCTAGGATGCCCGAGTATTCTACTTTTGTCTCTTAACTTTTTTTTTTCATTTATTTTATCATGTTCGCCACATTTTCATAAACATAATTTACACTTGCATACATACAAACATTGGTATTTTAACATATAACATATGGATGGAAAACAATTAACTATAAAACATTTTGAAAAAAAAAATCAAAAAAAAATCAATACATAATAACGAAAAAAGTGTTTAATACTGTAATTGTTGGTTCTTCGTGGTTGACGTTTAAAAGACGTACAAACAAGTTCCAATTGTGGAGAGCATGGGCACCTATATAAAATTAAATATGTAGAAAAAGTAATACAAACATATATATTAAGTTCTGTTGTTTGAAAAGTATTGCATGAAGTGGATCCATTTTTGATTATTTGTTTCATATTTGTTTTTAATAAGGGCAATGTCTGCTTCTGTTTGTATTCTGATCTTGAGATTAATTAAGAAAGATGTTGAAATTTGGAATGCATTTTTTTATTTTCATGTTAAATATAAATGTTTTTATTACAATTAGTATAAAGTTCAGAACATGATTGTATACTTTTTTGTCGATAAAGCCAAGACAGGCTATTTCTTTGCTTAATTGTATTTCAATCTTCCCGTCTTTCAGAGAGTGTTGCAGTTTAGTCCATAATTCATTAATATAATTGCATTCCCAAAATAGATGGTCAATTGTTTCAATATTTGATTGGCAAAACTCGCACAAACTACACGCTTTCAGTCCGCATTTTGTTAGAAATTTATTTATTTGTACTATTCTAGATAAGAACTTATATTGAAAATTGCGTAGTCTTAACTCAACTTGTAAAAAACTGTAATCAAAATCCTGCAGCGAACTGCAAAGAATATCTTCTGATTTATATGAGTAATAATGTTCGTGTCATATTCCAATTCAACACAAAACCACACTCGTTTTTATCCCCAAAATATTGAGCATATGTCAGCATATATAACATAATGCAGCAGGGTCAATCCACATGTTGTTTAATATGTTTGTATAGTTGTATAACTCTGGCAACAATAAACGTCAAGTTACGCACGACACATGTTCGAACATCTAATATTCGTGCTAAAAAATGTCATAACACAGCCTAAGTCGAAAATAAAACGAATTCAAATACCCAGATGCACAACTGTTTTTTGCTGAATAAATCAGTGAGGCTTATCCCGTGATGGATACATTTAGATACCCGTTTGCGATAACCATGTAAAACAAGGTATTGTACTATTACTAAATTTAACACAAATATAAACTGACGCTTTATTCGTTACGTCTTTATAGCGTTGACTCTTTGCAAATCTTTTGTATATACTTATATATGTATCAGGCATTTCCCCATGAATTTGGTCATGCACAGCGGCAGACAGCGCGGAAGGGGGTTGGTGCGGAAGGGGTCTTTTCCCTTTCCGCGTGTAGATTTTTTTTTATTTTTTAACTGTTCTAAATCAACATCTACACTACTTGGGAGCAATTAAAACACAACATATTCATTTATTATTTATTTCTGTCCTCAATTTATTTCATTCAATTTATGTTTTATAATATTAAATAAAAAGCAAAATAACAGTAGGCATTAGCAAGCAAAACATGATTGAAAAACAACAATACAGTTACATATTACAAGTTCAAAACACTGTTCTGCGAGGCTTCTCCTGGTGCCAGGCATCCACCATTTTCCGAAGTCTACTGCCTCAATGTCTGGCCCTTCAATGCTGACCATCATCAGTGCATTGAGGACAGCAGACTTCATGCGAGCACGATTCTGTATCTTAATCCTTTTTATCGTGCTGAAGCCCCTCTCGCAGTCTTAAATACACACAATTATTGTAAATTACTCTGAAATTATATAATCGCTTTGATGTGAATACAAAGTGATAGTTAAGCGAAACAAAAACATCATTCGTTTGTTATTGTGCTCTTGACAGCATAGTCAAGTACCTACCAGCTGTAGATGTAGGAGGGAGCAGGCAAACAGCTGCCAGCTTGTAGAGCTGAGTGTGGCTGTTATGCAAATGGATGGTCACCCACTCCATTGCCTATTTAGCGTTCTTCTCTGTGCCCCGTAGGCTGCCTCGAACCTGCCTCCAGTTGTCCAGTGTTGCGTCAACAGGAAGATTGCAGTGGTCAGCTAGTTTCTAAGCACTACAAAGTAACACTGAATTATTTTAAAAATATTGTCTGATTATTAACAATTGATTATAATGGAGTACATCTTTGAATTAACATTGGTTAACAGTAGATATCATGTTCCGGTTTTAGAGCATTACCGCATTACCTTGATACTTATATAAAGTATACTGTCACGCTAACAATGGGGGCATAACAAAGTGTTTAATATCGAACACATTTAATAAATCACGCTAGTGTGTATACTCATTGCATGTGTTAACGCACACGACCAATTCGATCGGATAAAAACACCAGCAAATATGTTAGAAAAAAAAAACATAACAATGATAACTCGGATAAGTCGGATGTGTAGGCCAACGCTTTGCCAACTGCTCTACCAGCCGGCCCGGAATAAACGAAATATACACACAGTTTACAATTGCTTGAATGTCGAGTTTCCCGATATTAAATGGTGTGTATATATATACTGTAAAATGTATATGGTAGGACGTCTGAATGTTACGTTGAGTTGCGGTTGCGTTTAAAGACACCATGATATTCGTGATGACAACAACTGGGTTCCGTACACTAATTTGTTTTGCTTTTTTACTAAGGCGCGTTAAGACTATAATTGATTGAGCTTTCTTTGTTTCTGTGTGTACCTGTTTACCTGAGCCCAGATGATCGACTTGACTTTGTCCTTGTCAATCAAGTTATAAACAGTAACCAAGTAAGTACTTTCTATGTTCGAAGTGGATTTTAAGTGTTACAGAAAAATGAATTCAAATTCGGGATTGAATTTATATTATCTTCATATTATATCATTAATTACATTTTGAAACTATGCAAACAGTTCGTTGAATCTGAAATCGAAAGTAGTATTATCAAAACATTAACTGCGTTGTATATGTCTTATTTATCTGGTTTTACCAATAATACACAAATAATACAACAGATTGCAGTCCATCGAATTTTGCTGTTAATAATTGTAGCATTTCGATAATTATGGTTTCGTTTCGTCTTTTAACTTACTTACTTAAACCACATTGCAGTAATCTCCCTTTATCATTATATATATACCCTGCAATTTCGACGTTTCATAAGCATGTTCAATTAGTTGTATCCTGGGCCGTGTTTTGTTTTCAAATGTCGATTTAATAATACATTAGATTTGACAGATCTTACCACTCCTATACATAAAGCTGAATTTGTGAAAAATCCAATCATCATAGCGATTGTGTTTATCATATTAACATATGTTATAAAGAAAACATTCGTTCTTTTACTCGAAACAGGTTAACTAGATAGACGGATTATCATAATGTTACATTCATATCGACCTGCTACAATACCTTTACTTTTTATTCAAACAGATTCGTATAGAAATTCAAACGATATTCCTTTAAGTCAAAAAATCCTCAAATATCTTGCTATTTTGTTTTAAAGTATTTTACATTAAAATGTTTTACAAATGTTAATTCGTCATATGAGTGTAGTTATTAACACTTTTGTAAGCAGAAAGCATTACAACTTGATTAGCAAAGACAACCCAGAAACAAATATAAGGTCAAGTGCTCGTGACATCATTCTCAACGCGTTTAACAACATATAAATTCCCTCTAAAATTGCAGAGTCGTAGCGATTGTATTAGTTTATTTCTTCACAAATTGAGAAATGGAGGTATGCTCCTCATACAAACATGTCACTGCTCTATCGCTTTGTAATATATCGAGCTATGCAAAAATACAAAAGGGTGTGCGAGCTCCGCCGTTATTTTATACTAAGTCCCACGTAGTATACAACAAAACGATATGGCTCAGCCCGGTTTGTACATTTATGAATGCCAATTTCAGTTTTCTAAATAAACCTGATACATTAACACCAAAAAATTGCTATCCAAATGTATTTATACTTACAAACTTTTACACTCTAACATTTAAATTCTAGCACATGTTTATAATTAATACTGGCCCTTTACAGGGATAGCCAAGTTTTTTTTTTCTCAAACTTACCACTGATATTTGACTGTTTCCCAATTGCAAAAAGAAACTTTTTCCGCAAATCTCTTCAACATTTACATAATATTAACACATTTTCACGATTAAACCAATATTGCAATATCGAACAGCGAAAATTCCGTCAATAGTCACAAAATAAATGAAATGCACAACACAGTTCTCCCCAATTTGCCGATTTCAAATTGACTGTACCTCTTATTCTGATTTGTAAAAAATATCAAAATATGACAGAACTATTTGGATTGTTGACCAATCAGAACAATTTCAACATGTGTCACATTGTCTTTAGTTTGGTTTGGAAATACATGTCGTGAAACTGAAAGTATGCAAACATTATATTTTAGTCGGAATTAAAATGGTAAAGTTGCAAAAAAACGAATAAAGTGTCGTGTGTTGACTTTGCATTTTTATTGAAAGATATGCATAAGCTTTTACTAGTCGCTGTGTTTATGAAATCAGTTAAATTATGTACGAAGATGAAAGTCCAACATTTAGGGTTCGACGTTTACGGCAGTCTGATTGTTCGACAACCAAACTACCAAAGTCTGGGCAAGTCACAATGGTCTGCTAGTTCAACGGGATAAGTGAAAACAATCAAGGTTTTATTTTTTCTCGAAAACAAAAAGCAAAATCTCCACCTATTTCGCTCGTATTGAATTACACAACTTAATGGTAAAATTAATACCATAAAGCGGGATGTATTTAGACGCCCACTATACTGAACTGTTAACAAGGGAGTATAATCGCATAGTTCATTTCACAGCACGGTTGCGGTTAATTCCACTATATTTTATTTTAAAACGTCATTCTCATTTGCGGTCAATTTTAGTGAGATTTCTTTAAACTTTGTTAACTGTTGACACTCAATCCGAAGTTCTAGTCAATTATGTTTGTTTATAAATGAATATGTTTGGTATACACAATAATTTCCTGTTCAAGTATTAATAAACTGTTGCAAAACTAACATAATTATGATCTATAGAGTAAACATAGAGCTTACAATACCAGTCATTGAGTATTTTTTATGTATTTTAATTATACTGAGCGAGTATGGGACACCGTAAAAATACGCTCTTCTTGTCATGCAATGCGACTAAATATATATTGCACAATCACTCGAAAGTTACATTGTATATTTGATAACATTTTAAGGTCGGGACACGTGACGTTTTAGTCCCACTGTGCAAGTGTATTAAAAGTTAATTTCGAGCCCTTGAAATGAACACAGTGACACTACTCATGTGCATATTATTTGTTTAACTTATTTTAACATAAACACAAAAATGTATATTTTATTTGTTTTCTATATTTGAATGACATTGTCATATATATATANTTTGTGCATAACCATTTAATTACAAAAGTCACTCGTATGAACCTAAATATTGATAAAGCAAGACTTATTTGGTAATTATTTATATAAAAATGCAGTATGTATGACTTCATGATAGCAATTGAGGTGTTATTACTAAGGTATTTCGTACTCAAAGGTGAACACAACCAAAATATCTTGTTTGGATTTTGGTAAATTATCGTAGTTTTACGCACATGCTCGGAGACCGTTCGGGTTAACGGAAATGTACGAAATAAGGCGATATTACACCAAGTTGATTTAAGGTCTTAAACTTTAAAGCGGTTTTCAAAAGTATCCTGTGTCAGAAATGACGAATATTTCTACGATCCACTGGCGTTGTGCGTATTCAATAATCTTCTTAAACCGATTTATTTTGTGTTTTGCCCAAAATGAATAGTGTATAGATCGTTGAAATTTGACACTTGTTTACAATCCTTCAAATTTAAGGATTGGGCATTCCTGCGCATTCAACTATAGAACATATCAATTTAAACCGTTACGCTATTAAACTATTAAGTTACATGTCTTGAAATTGTGTTATGTTATACTTTGGGTTAAATAAAACAATTCAATATAATGCTACTTATACTTGACATATTGTTTTAAATGCGTGGTTGTTAAAGTGGATATTTAGACATTTCCTTGTTCGTTTCTTGTTCTATGAACGCTTAAGTTTAGGTTATTAGCTGAAGAAGTTTGACAATTGTATTATCAGTGAAACTAGAGGTAAGCTTTAAACAGTTATATTAATGTTATAAGATTTTTCTATCTAATATTTATAGACTTAAATTTATATCGAATATATAATAGCCGTGTAAAATAACACTGATAAGTTTGCCTTGTTTTTGATTGATAGTGTATGTAAATCTAAATTAGACACTTTATCGTACAAAACAATACTTTATGCGATATAACATTTAATTAAGATAACGCACGAGTCAACCACAGTCAACACATATCGAAGCCTGTGGTGCTCATTTTATCTTACTTCATTGACTTAAACAGGTCATATGCTAACTGAGTATTTTCCATATTACTAACATATTGAGTGGTATCATTAGGAAATAATATTATAGTGCATTTTGGATTTCAACAATATTTACTAGCGATGCAATTAGTAATCCGGTTAACCGTTTGTACGATCGGTTTAAGCCGGCCGAGTTGATGTTGGTATATTTTTCCATTTTTGTTATGTGTCGCAAAAAAGTGATTATAAGTCAAAATGTGATGGTATTTATGTCAGATGTGCAAAAAAGTTGGTCAAAATCGGTCAAGAAATGCCCAAATTCAGTACAAAGAGAGGGCTTTTCAATTTATGTCCATGGACAGAAATGATCTATATTTAAACACGCGCGAGTCACATGTAAAACAACGTGACCATTGAATACATAATTGTAGACATAACTCGTTTGTAAATTGCTTGTGTTATTAAGTAGTTCTTCTTTGTTTTGAAATGCGCGGAAGTGGAAATGCTTACGTCACAGGTTAATAATAGTCTTGAAGATTCCGTTATGTACATGATTAGGTTTTCTTATTTTTTATGCTTTTGGCATTTTTTTTAAATTTCCGCGCCGATGACGGGAATCAATAACGTGTAAACAAACACAATGAAACAGCAATAAACTGTTACCTGTATTGTTACAAACAGTGATTTAGTTTTGATAATAGGCGCAGTACTGTTTTGTTTCAACATCGACTTTTAACGTTGGATTTTTAGGGAGTATTGGCTATAAGCGGTACTTTACACATCTGCTTAACTGGCAATACAATCAATATATTGAGACTTTGATCTGTTTATTATCCCCCTCCAGCGGAAGGATATTGTTTTGGCGTTGTCCGTCCTTCCGTCCGTCCGTCCTTCCGTCCGTCCGTCCTTCCGTCCTTACGTCCTTCCGTCCGTCCGTCCGGCACTTTTGTGTCCGGAGCCATATCTTAGAAGTGCTTTGGCGGATTTCATTGAAACTTGGTATGAGTATTTATATGGATAAGAGGATGAAGCACGCCAAATGGCATTGTACACCATATGTTTATAACGGAGTTATGGTCCTTTGTATATATTCTGTGTCAATGCAGCATGTGGGTGTATACGTCACGTCTGTGACAAAGCTCTAGTTTGGCGGGGGATATCAATTCAACGAATTTGCTTGTTTAATGTGTTGTTAACAAATCTCCAAGAATGATTGCTCGCCAAAAATGAGTGATTAGAAATAACAATGTATCAAAAGTTTCATTATTTGTTCAAGTCAAATAGTATTTACCGTTGACAAATTGTTAATAAACTGAGATTACTCTATTAGCAGTGTACTCAAATGAATTTGCATCAAACAAAAACGATGGGTTTGTTCATTACCGTTTTCAAATTTAATATCAGTATTGGCAAATACTTTTTTTACACATGTAAGTTTGTCAGATAAAGGAATGATTTACATATATATATATATATATATATATATCAAAATACAAAGTGTTATAGTTCCATCGTCATATGTTTTCAAGATTACTGTGGTGTAGGTATTAAACACTGTTTATTGAAATTTAATTAATGATAAATCATGTAGATGCCGTGATTTTTTGTTTTGACTAGTAAACATTCTAAGATTAAGAGGTGATCTTCTAGAAATCCTCTTGAACTTTAAACTAATCTCGCCTTAGCAAAATTTTGGGGACGGCCCTGGGCCACAGTAACCTCTTGAACTCTTTATCCCGCTTACGTACTTTTAGTGTTTTTTTTCGTAAAAAAATCACAAACTAAGCAGAGTGTAAAGTTTAAAGAAATGGAAATCTATATTTACGTTAAAAGAGTCAAAAGTATCCGCTTAATGTGTACGAGTTATTATACCCACTTCTTCCACACATCATTTTACCGGTATGATCTTTAAATACATGTCATTATTGGGGTATGATGCGTAGAAATAAGTCAACGAGTGTATAAGCAGAAAATGTTCAATAGCCACGCATCAGAACAACACAATGTTTGTATTGACCGAAATACCGATAATGAAAACGCATTTCGATTCTTTCATTGTTTGATATATATATTTGTGCAATTAAAGAAATAACCATATTTTATTACAACTACACCAACAACAACTTCTACTACTGCCTCTGCGTTTACTGTTACAGCTCCTGCTTCTGATGCTACCGCTGCTCAAACGGCTGCTGGTATAACTGCTACTACTACTGTAACTACTTCTGCTGCTGCTCATTGTATTCCTTCTACTGTTGCTACTACTACTGCTATCATTACTACTTCTCCTTAATATATGTATTTGTACTGACGTTATCATTTCAGAATGGCCACGTCTGCAGATTTATGCGGTCTTTGTTTTGATGAACCTGTGGTTGGATTCTGTAACAGCTGTAGTCTTCGACTTGGCAATAAATGCTTTTCTAATCATACGAAAGTCGTACTGTTTAATGATCATCAGGTTGTCCCCTTGAAACCAACGATTAAAACTGGGCATGTTGAAATGAGCATCCATGACGAAAAATGTCAAGTGCATAGAACCGACAGTAAGTCGCTTTATTGCGGAAAACATGACGTCACCATATGCGGTCGCTGTGTACTTAGCGCGCACATGGCTTGTAGAGATGAAATCGTTGATCTGCATACCGCAAAAGTTGGTGAACGCAAGGCAGGCGAACTGCTATCAACCCTGAATAAGTTGGAAGAAACTATAAATGTTCTTGTAGCGTCTTTTGATGAAAATGTCAAATTGAGTGATGATTGTCAAGAAAGATATGCAGAATCAATAAAAGAATATCGCAACAAACTAAACGCCAGACTCGACAAGTTACAATCCATTGCAGAGAATGCAGGGAAAAGTAAACACACACAAAATCGCAGTAAACTTGATCAAGTTCAGGAACAATGTAAACAAACTAAATGTTTCATTACGGAACAAAGACACTTAATTCAGGAAATGTCGCAGAAAAAGAAGGAAGGAGAACTATACGTTTTCTCAAAAAGGTTCGAAAAGAAAATTAATGAAATCAACCTACTCGTAGGACGGGTGTGGCAAAACAATCACATAGATACATATAGTTTTGAAGAGAACGTTAAAATGAGGCTAGCACTTGAAAACGACTTTAATGAAATCGGTAGACTTGACGAGACATGCGTTGATAGCGAAGAAGTGAATGAAATCAGCAAAGAGTTGGAGGTAAGTTTGGTTGATTTTTCTATAGCATTGTTGCATATTTGCATAATGGTACTACAGCCCTTCACAAATAGATATTCGAATTACAATTTTCCAAATTATATGTCTATCGCATATTCTCAACTAAAATAAAGTTTTATATAAAAGAGCGACAAACAAGTAAGAAAATAAAATAATGTCTACATACTATTATTCAAATAGTTTTAATAAATTATAATATATATCAACATTAATAACGCTTTCAACGCGATACGATGGAAAACAATATCTGTTCAGTTCGACTACTCTAGGACCGCGTACATGAATGTCTTATCAAAACAGCCTTTGTATTGCAATTCCGAGATGTTTAAGTGTTACGTTTTAATCCAGAGGACCAGACAGCAATTTGCATGTGTATGATACTTGAACATTACAGTTCATATGCCTTAATATATCAAGTAAAGATACTAAATGGCATTCTTAAATAATGATCAACATAATAATACGTGCACCTTTAACATGTCAGCGTTTATTTTAGAAAACTAAACAATCATTATTTTCATATTTATGTTCGAATGCGTTAGGTCGCAGGACGTTTACATATTTGAACTGACCTAGTATCCGTTACAAATATAAATAGTGTATGTCCAGAACGTTTGTATGAGAATGTATATTGAATATCATGTGAATTTTAATGTTTTATTACTTACTTTATTTTTTTCTTGTATGAACTTATACGTCGGAATTGTGCATTATTA
This sequence comes from Dreissena rostriformis, assembly GCA_007657795.1. NCBI lineage: Eukaryota > Metazoa > Mollusca > Bivalvia > Myida > Dreissenidae > Dreissena > Dreissena rostriformis. The sequence continues at coordinate 13,662 of VMBQ01001769.1, forward strand.
ATATTTCAGAAGATTGGGAAAGGCAACCAAACGCCATCCAGTAAAGCAGGTCTTGTAAGTAACATCAGTATTACCATCGTATTTGTCATACTCATGAAGCATATCATATTTGTGTTCCAACACCGACATAGTATATATTTTGAATTGAAGATAGTATTCTTATCTAGTGGAAAAGCCGCATTTTTTCTTTGTGTTTAACAATTTGGCGTCACCAGGGGATTGAATGTTCAGTGGTAACGTCATAACTGAAGTAATCATGTTATGTATGTTTTTTTGGTTTTACACACGTTAATAAAAAGCGATGTTAAAGTTATTGTCAAGAAGATTTTCATTTAAATCTCACCTGAGTAAAAAGTGTTCTTAGTAAGCAGTTGTGATACTGTAATATCAGGGTTTGCGTCCGTGGATGTGTGCGTCAGTAAACAATTACTTCGAACGGAATCTCAACCGTTTGGAAAAGCTTAACAAATATTTAAAGAATGAAAATTTCAAAACTCATCTTCTCTCAAACAGATTTGCATAGAGTTTATATTTGGTACGTATTATAGAATTGTGATCATCTACAACGTTTCTTCAAAATATGTCCCTTTATTCAAACATGTGACGCCACATTGGTCACTTTTGTATGTTTTATCGTATTGTTATCATCTACAACGTTTGTTCAAAATACGCCCATTTAATCTAAACACGTCTCGCATCAGGGGTCACAAGTTTCACATATACAGTAGACTCTGCCAATACCGGACTCTCCGAATACCGGAAATCTCCCGATTCCGAACGGTCGGGCCAGTCCAGTATTTTCCCCTTCTATTTGTTTGTTAAAACATGTTGAATAAACTGAACTCTCTCAAAACCGGAAACGGAACGGATATCTCATGAATTTCGTCATTTTCAACGGACGGTCCAAATTCTCAAGATGCCCTAGGCGTGTTCATAACAAAACCTAGTCAACACGGCGCGTGCGGTGTCACACATTCCGCTCGCGAAATTATCATAAATCGGATTAAACATACCATACAGGTGTCATGTCGTTACCGCACTATTGAGGTCGGATTAAAAAATGTAAAACAAACTGTGAATGTCTTTTATAGAAGTGCGGTAAAACCAAAAAGTGATTGACGCGATCGTTTTATTAAGCTTATGATAAACAATTTAATTATAAAATTAATGCATGCCGTTGCGACGATCACTTTCTTTTGATCTTCTCGGGTAGTTATTTCAAACGTACATGTATCAGCCGGCTGCCAGACATCATACAGGGATACAGCTTGGAGAACATCTTCAACGCCGACGAGACAGGCCTCTATTACAAGGCGTTACCTGACAATACCATCGCTGTGCGCGGAGACGCTGCAAATGGAGTCAAAGTGCACAATGATATGATAACCATCCTCTTCGCATGCAGCGAAACGGGGGAGAAGCTGACACCGCTGGTCATTGGCAAGGCAGCAAATCCTCGCTACTTAAAGAACGTGCGACGATAGCGTCTCGGTGTAACTTACGTCAGTAATAAGCGTGCATGGATGACATCAGCTGTGTTCTCTGATTGGCTCCGGGACGTGAATTTAGAGATGCGGAGGTAAGTGACTCTCAAAGAGATCCGCGACTTTGCTCTCCGTCTGCAGCGGTACGGACATGAGACGGATGGCGATTTCCTGGCAACTGCAGACACCCTCATCAACAGTTCAGAGATTAAGGTCGTGAAGTAGAAATGTGCACTGAAGCAGAGAGTGACTTTTTCAAGAAATCGTGAACTTCGTGCATGTGTAGGTTTTGACAAGACTTGCTGAGATTATGAATGTCTTGAAAGTATGACGCTTTTCCTTGTGTGTGTGTGTATGTTTTCTGAAATGTGTAATGTCTTGAATAATAAATCGTGTGTCCACAACAATCGCATTTGTGTCGTTATTCGTCAAAATTGTATATGACGTTTGTAACAAATAAAACTTAATTTATTCAGAGCTATTTATTGCGAACTCGAACACGACTCACTCGCCTATATGACAAATGTCACGTACGCATGTACATGTACGTACATGTATAAAGCACCACGCTCACATTCGGATTAATCAAAACAAGTCGGTATGGGATGTTTTTTGCTTTAAATCGAATAAAAACACATTTTTGAAGAATACTATAAACATAAACATTACATGAGTACAGTTATCTCATGGTACATGTAAATGTATATGGTTTGTTGTATTATTATATGATTTTGTACACAATGCATACAATGTATATTTCGGCAATATGCCTACTCTTGGTAAACCGGACGATCAGGCCGGTCCCCAGACCGTCCGGTGTATAGAGAGTCTACTGTATAAGATGTCGTAAAACATATTGTCTGAAACCGCAACTCTCAAGACTTTCATGTTTTATATCTAGCATATTTGAGGGGTCATTTAAACAATTTGATCAAATTATGACCCTGGGATTAACACATTCTTCGCCTCGGGGGTCACCTATTATTTAAAGACATTATATAGGTCAAAATTTGTCGGAAAGCCCAAGGCTGTCCTATTTTGTATACATGTATAACATTATACAGAGGTGTTTTACACAACTTTTTTTGTATTATAAGTCAACTCTTGCATAAAAATACGCCTCGCCCAAATTGTTATCGGTTTGAAAAATGCGAGTAAAATTGTCTTGTCTGTAACCCATGTTTTCAAATTTGGTATATACCCTCATCTAGAGGAACCCTGCAAATAGTATGGAAAAATTTTAAGTGGAAATGCCTTTTAAAAGTAAGAGCAACTGTGGGCCAAGGTTGATGCACAGTATTGTAAAAACACAAATGTCACACCAACTCCACTTATATAACAGTATCGATTCCGATTTTTTGTATTGTTTCTGTCTTTATATTATATTTGTATGTCATAACAATAATATGCTTATATTTTAGCCTCCTGCGAGTGTCCAACAAAGACCGGTATGTAAACATGCTAAGTAAACATTGTTTAATCATCATATTTGTAACAAAATATATCATAACGTGTTCATTAGCCAACACTTATATAGCATCACATTTAAAAATACGGCAATTCATGGTTGAATATGAACACTTAAAAGGCGTTTGAGATGATAATGTTGCATTAAATTGCTCAGAATAATGTCCATGATCCATTAGCTCACACAATCGATACAATTGCTTATTTCTTAAATTGTCCATATTTATATTTATCTGGGTATGTGCACAAGTGACAAGTATAAAATAAGTGTAAACATTAATGTGTATCTTCACGTGATTATCTAGAACTTGAGTTTGCGCGTGTTTTTGTTTGCAAGAATATAACATGAATGCTGTATATAAGTCTAAAGTAGACAGTAAATCCATACCCATCTGGCCGCATACACACAGACACACATTGATCAGCAAACAAGCAGTGTACGACTGTACGTATGTATATGTGTAGAGTCTTTCTTTATATCTTGTGTCTGTCGAGTGCAACACATATTTTCGGTGTATTCATTTTAATTGTGTATCAATAGTGTGCGCTATTAGTGTTTCGTGTTTAAATTTATATCAATTATCGTTAAGCTTAATTTGTAATGGTTTGTTATTTGCCAGGATATTCTACTATTTAGTGAACACAATATAAAACGAATGTGTTTGGGTCATGCACTTCCAATTAAACAAAACATAGTATGCCTGTGTTTGTTGCTTCGGTTTTGACTTTCGCACCAAAATATCAGCTGATATTTATTTAAATATAATAACTGTAATTCGTGGTATTTTTGTAAATAATAGTCTCTGAAAACGGAAGAGATTCGTTACTCATATAGATAACGAAACAAATATAGGCTGTTTTAATATGCAATATACCGTATAAGAATATGCTGTTTTACCAATTTTTTTTACTAACAATAGTAAAAACTGTGTTGTCATTAACAGGTGCATCACCATCATCTGGCTGTGGAATTAATTTTGGCGACACACCGTTCAATAACAGTTTTTATTTGTTGTGATAACCTTTAATTTGTTAGAGTTCGTTTAGCACTAAATCAACAACAATTTTAGTATATAATTTGACCATCGACCTGAACATATAACCTTAAAAAAGTGCATAGATTTGTAATTTGACATCCAAATACTCGAAGGACCTGAACAATACGTTCCACACTCCGTCTCATTAAAGCAAACATTCGTAACATACAATTGAAATGAAAACCACGCGGAAGTAAAACAGCGGATATGTTCGAGACAGACAAACAGACAAATTGAAAAAGTGATTCGTGTACACTAAAGGATCCTTGGTGTGAAGTTAAACCCATGTACTTTTGGATTATTGAAAGTCGAAATGTTGTTTAAAAGTAAGGTCTATGGTGGACCACCTAACACACAAACGTCTTGGTAAAGCTACGTTGTGATTATAACCGACGGTGTTATTTCGTTCCCTCTTAAAGGCATGATGTATGCATATTTCCGACGAAAGTGTAGACAGCTACATGTATCGTGATTAAGTGAATACACGCCCATGTGATGTTTTTGCGAGCGTTTAATTGCACAAGATATTTCATCAACAAATATTGTACCAGCTCCACGTATTGTTCAGCACCATTGTTAAATTATTACGTTTTACTGTTGTATTATTTACTGTCTTACTGTCTTTTATCTTCGTAATTGTGCATTATTAATATTTCCGCAGGTTGGGAATGGAAACCAATCGCAAGTCAATCCAGTTGTGGTAAGTAACATCAGTTTACCATGGTATTTGTTACACAAAAGAATCATTACATGTTTGTTTTGTCAGAACGTACATAGTATATATTTTGAATAGAAGATATTATTATTTTTCGGTGAAAAAGTTGCATTTTTATGTAAGACAATTTGGCGTCACCAGATGCATTGCATGTTTACTGGTTCACTTCATAACCGAAACAATTTGACAGTTTAAGTACAAAACTCAAAGACTCTAGGAGCAAATTGTGTATGTATATAATTTTGGTTTTTAACACGTTCATTAAAATATTAGGTTTTATCTATTGTAAGTAGGATTCTTATTTTAAGCTCTACTGAGTACAATGTGCTTATGGTTGTTTGGGATACCATTATGTCTGTCGTTCGTCAATGAATGCGTCCTTGTGTGCGTTCCTGCGAGCGTGTTTCAGTAAAAAAAATCTTCAAATGGCATCTCAACCTGCTCCGTTAGGAAAAGCTTTAAATATGATTCAAAATGAAACTTTCAAATCTTATCTTCTCTGAAATAGATTCGCCCCGAGCTTCTATGCTTAGAATGGCTTGAATGATGGTATTGTCAACATCTAAACAGTATTGTTTAAATATGCCTCTGGAGTCAAAACATGCGTCGCCTCAGGGGTCACAAGTTTCACATATAACAGATACCTTTAGAGATATTGTCTGAAACCGCACATCTTACGGTTTCCATTTTTGGGGGTTATGTAGCATAATCAACTTACATAGGCCCGGGCATCACCTGTTATTCATAGATATTATAAAGGTACAACATTAAAAACATCATCTTGTCAGAAAGATTAAGGCTGCCATATGTTGAGGGTAACATCGTGCAGAGGTCCCCTGCAAACTCGTGTTTTAATTATACCTCTCCGGTCAACTCATGCCTCAAAACTCGCCTCGCCCCGGTTTGCAGAGTGTGGCATATGCAAGGTAAAACGTATTGTCTCAAACCTATGTTTTCATATTTAGTTTATACTCTCATCTAGAGGAACTCTGAAACTAGTACATGTATGGACAAATTTAAAGTCGAAATGCTTGTTTACAGTAAGAGCAACTGTGGGCCAAGGTTGATGCACAGTATATTCAGTACACAAATGCCATACCAACTCCACTTATATAACAGTATCGATTCCGATTTTTGTATTGTTTCTTTCTTAACATTATAGTTTTATGTCATAACAATAATATGCTTATATTTTAGCCTCCTGCGAGTGTCCAACAAAGACCGGTATGTAAACACGCATAGTATACATTGTTTAACCATCATATTATTTACAAAATATATCATAACGTGTGGATTAGCCAGCACTAGCACAGTATCACATTTAAATAGACGGCAATTTATGGTTCAATATGAAAGCTTGAATGATGCTTAAGATGATTATGTTACATGTAATCGATCAGAATAATGTCCATGATCCATAACTTCACACAATCGATACAATTGCTTATTTCTTTCGTTTTCAATTTCAATAGTTATCTGGGTATGTGTACAAGTGAAAAGTATAAAATAAGTGTATACATTAATGTGTATCTTCACATGATTATCTAGAACTTGCGTTTGCGCGTATTGTTTTTTTTTTCAAATGCATAATATGAATGCTGTGTACTAGTCTAAAGTAGATTGTAAGCCCCTACCCATCTACCCGCATATACACAGACACAGGCAACGATCAGCAAACGCGTGTTCGTGTGTATGTATGTTTTTTCTTTTTTATACCTTGTGTATGTCGATCGCAACACATATTTCAGGATAATTAATTTCGATTGTGTCTCAATGATGTTCAAAATTATATATTTCTGTTACGTTATTACATTTATATCAATTATCGTTAAGCTTAGCTTGATATGGTTTGCTATTTACGAGGACATTGTATTATTCAGTAAATACAATATAAAACATATTTGTTTGTTACATGCACTTTCAATTAAACGAAAATGGTCTGCTTGCGTTTGATGCTTCGGTTTTCAATTTCGCGCCGAAATACCAGGTGATATTAATATAAATATAATTACGGTAATCCGGGGTACATTGTCACATACTGATCCTTAAAAACGGAAGAGATTCGTAACGTATATAGGTAACGGAACACAAAAACAATGGTTTATATGAGCAATATACCGTGTAAGAATATGCTATTTTATGAACATAGATTACCATCTATAGTAAATGACTGTGATTTACATGTGCATAAATATCATTTGAAGCTCGTTTAGAACTTAATTTAAATAATTTGAGTATTTTATTTAAACAAAGCAATGAACGTATAATCTTGAAAAGTGCATAGTTTTGTAATTTGACCACCAAATACTACAAACACCTGAAAAATACGCTTCGCATTCGTCTAATTAGAGTAAATATTTGTAACCTGATATTTTGAAATCAAATCCATGCGGAAGTAAGACAGCGGAGGTCTTCGAGACAGCCAGACATACGGTTTGAAAAATGATTCGTAAACATTAAAGGATATTATCTTCTCGATGTGAAGTAATACCTTTGCACTGTTGCATCAACATGTTGTTTACCAGTACGATCTACGGTGGGCCAACTAACGCACAAGCTTCTTGTTAAAGCCATGTTGCGATTATTACCGACGGTATTACTTCTGTAATGATTTATGCATATTTCCGGCGAAAGTGTAGACAGCACTCGTGAATAAGTGAATAAACTTACATGTGATGCTTTTGCGAGCGTCCGTGCATGCGTGCGTCAGTTAACTTTTCTTCAAACTCTCTATCTCAACAACTTTGAAAAGAAAAAAAAAGAAAAGAAAAGTATCAAAACTGATCTTCTCTTGTTCATGTTTATAAAGTATTATGTGATCATCTTCAAAATTTGTTCAAAATATGCCCCTAAGTCAAGTTTTACATATAAAAGACACTTTTAAACATAGTGTATGAAAGCTTTAGGTTTTCATGTTTGGTATGTAGGATAATCTTTATAGTTTATATCAAATTTTGTCCCTGGGATCAAACCTTGCCTCGCCCCAGGGGTCACCTTTTATTTAAAATATTAAATAGGTAAAACCTCATAAATTTGTGTTGTCTGAAAGCGTAAGGCTTCCATTTTTTTATGTAATATTAAGCAGAGGACCTCTTCACAATTTTGTTTTTAAGTATATCCCTCCGGTCAACTCTTGTATCAAAACGAGGAAATCTGCCAATTTGGTGCATATTTAAAATGGGAATTATGTTTATAAGTAAAGGCCACAGTGGGCCAAAACAAGAATTGTGGTTCTTCCTTAAACCACGTTTGATAATGCTCGACAACGTTACATCTTAAAGCCCTAAATAACACTCATAATTGAGCTAATAAACGTGATCTTTTTCGAGACGTTGATTCACAGTTTAGTACAAATACAATTGTCAAACCTTCTCCACTTATATTGCAGTATCGATTCCATTAAACTGTCCAAATTTAATAACATTTGTTATTGTCCGTGCTTAACTTTATAATGTATATGTCATACAATTGCAAGGTTTATATTTTAGAGTCCTGCGTATCCTGCTGCTCCTTCGAAACATAAACAAAGACCGGTATGTAAGCAGGCGCTAAGTAACGAGATTTTAACCATCATTTTGTTTTTGTTACAAAATATATCATAAGATGTTGATTTGGAAGCACATACATAATACCAAATTAAATAAACGACAATGTATAGTTTCAAACGAATACTTACAATACGCTTAAGACAACAATGTTACATCAAATTTATAAGAATCATCTCCCTGATCCAAAATCGATACTATTGTCTAATTTCTGTATTGTGCATTTTAGTGTGCATATGTGAATGTATACGAGCGAAAAGTATATAATAAGGGTTTACATTTATGTTTATGCTTTCGTGATTTACTCGAACTTTCGTATGCGCGTGTTAATTTGCGAATACATAAAATAAATGCTGCAAACAAGTCGAAAGTAGACTGTAAGCATCTACCCATTCATCCGCATACACACAGACACACAAGAATCAGCAAACGCATTTGTTGTATGTATATGTGTATGTTCTTTCTTTATATATGTGCAAAAGGGTTTTAAATAACATACGTCGGTAACGTAGTTAAATTGAAATCATTTATCGTTAATCGTAACTTGATTGTTTTATTTTGTTATTTGCAAGAAAATGATATTCGTCAGTTAATACGATATACAAAAAAGTAGTCTTCATTTGTTAGGAGCGTTGATTTTTGATTTTGCGCCGAAAGATGAGGTGAATCATTTATAAATATTATAACGATTAACCGTGGTTTATTTTTACATAATTATCACTGAATTCGGATAGATTTGTGACGTCAATATGTAACGGAACACATTCATGGTGGTGTTTATGAGCCATTTACTGTATAGGAATATGCTAATTTATGAACTTCGATTACATGTACCACCTATGGTAAATGACTTTGTTAAATGACTGTGTTATGATCAATAGGTGCATATAGAGCATATGGTTGTGAAATTAATTTGGGCGACACACCGTTTCACGTATCACTAAATCAACAACTATGTGATTATTTAATCACATGTCATACGAGTCCATGAGTCCCATTTGAATTTAATTGTTTCCGTTAAATGTTTTCCTGTTTACTTTTTTACTCTCTTTTATATGCTTATACGTCGTAATAGTGCATCATTAATATTTCAGCAGGCTCGCGAATTCCACGTGTCTCCTGAAGTAAGTAAAATCAGTTTTACCATCATATTTGTTACACTAATAAAGCATCACATGTTTTTATCCAGGAATCACATAGTATATATTTAAATAACATAGTCGGTGGGATGACAACGAATACACAAGTCCGATGAAGTTTTAATCGTGATTTTATTCTGCTAATAAACAGGTCCAAAAACGTGTTTAATCAAAAAGATACATTCAGTAATTTTCAAGTCCAATAATTAAAATTACGGCGGCTAGCCAGAGCCTTATGGGCCTGCCCCGCGATTCACCATTAAAATGAATACGATGTAGATCCTGGTGGAACTTGAGCTGGACTAAAGTACATAAAACATGGCCCTTTATATATATAAAAACCACAAACCTGCGTTGCTTCTAAATATAATAGTTTGTGATCCACAACAGATGTATACTATCCTGTTTATATCAATAGTTTTTTATTTCTTACATCAAAACTGTTAACTTCGTGTTCGCAGTCAAAACCTTTCTACACAAACAATGTCGATTTCCCAAAAGCTTACACAGGTAGTTTTACCGTTGTATTAATTAATTTCGTTCCGTTATTTAATACAAGTCGAAACCCAAACACGTGTGGCTTTATATCGTGATCAACTTTGTAATATCTCATAAACTCTAATTTAACTATTCATTAATAAATGTTAGGACCCATAATTTTGATATTTAAATCGACCATGAAAGGCTTATTCATGCTACCTTAAGGGCTTTGTTGAGTTAAGTCTAAAAGTGTTACCTTTTCTTACTGATAGCCATCTGCTGACTTGAGCATATGTTTACTTTCGTTTTTCGATACTGTCCTTCTTATTTGAAATGGTTTTCATAGATATTTGCCCGTAACGTTACATTTTGAATAAAAGATATTATTATAATCTTGTGGAAAAAGTGAACAGAATTCCCTGTGTTTAAAACGTTGGCGTCAGAAGGTGAATTGACTTGTTCGTGTTTCACGTCGTAACCGAATTAGTTTGACAGTTTCAGAACATTGATCATCGTCTCTAGAAGCGATTAGTTTGTGTACATGTCTTTTGTGTTATCACGTTTATGTAAATGTTATGCTAAAGTTATGCACATGAAGATATTCATTTTAAGCTCACTTGAGTACTACGTGTTCATGGTGAGCTGCTGTTTTACCGTAATGTCCGTCGGTAGTAAGTGCGTGCATCCGTTCATGCGTGCGTCAGTTAGCATTTTCTTTAAACGGGAATTCTACCTCAATCGATTTGAAATGTAAAATAAAATATGTTTGAAATATCTTCCTTCAAATATATGTTTTCCCGAGCTGTTATGTTTGGTATGTATACTCGTATTGTGATCATCCAAAACGTTTGTTCAAAATATGTCCCTGGTGGGGGGGGGGGCAAAAACAANTAAATATAGCAGATACCTTGAACATGTAGTCTGAAAGCTCAATGGTCTGTAGCATACTCTAGAGGTCCTCTATAGAATACCTTAATGCAAATATTCTTATCTGAATTATCGGCCATATGTTGAATGTAACACCATGCAGAGGACTTCTGCACACTGCACAATATTTGTTTTGAATTATACCATTCCAGTCAACTCTAGCCTCAAAACGCGCCTCGCTCCAATGGACACCGGTTAAACATGGAAAAACAATCGTCTTTTCTTAAACAAATATTTTACATTTGATTACTTTCATCTAGACGGACTCTGCAAAGGTTGGTGAAATGATCCACACGGGGTCTTAGGTGTCAATTCCAAATGGTCACGTTTTTAACTACTCTTTTAGAAAAACGAGTATTTTTTTCTAAAATCACAATTATCAGAACTGTGATATCTGGTATTTTGCATCAGGTTGTGGTATTCAAAACAGATTGTTCAAATCAAAACCTAGTTATTAAATCATATAACACGCAAGTGTCACATTTGAATATAACCCGAGTATTGCTTATAAGCACACGTTAAACTGTTTTCGGCCATATAAACATCATTAACATTTGTTTCTATATCTGGATTCCAGAAATGACTTAAATATTGTTGGGCTTTTTTTATTTTGCAAAATAACAGTTTTAAGCTTCGTGTTGAAAGGCGATTTTGCCACTTTATAATACGTCAATACAATGGTTCAGGTACAATATGTAGTACCGTGATACATTTATATATTACCCTGTTTGTTGGACATTGGCTGTCATTCCCATCGTATAGTTTGGCATATTGTTCAACATAAGTTATGGTCACCTTTTTGAGACAAAAATACATTTGTTAACTTGTGTCGCACGGAAATAAAACAAGCTTTGACGCAGTAGTAATAATACTTCACACATATATTAACGGGCATCCTAACATGCGAACCTGGATATTTTGCTAATCGTGATTCGACATATTTAGAAATGTAAGGCAACAATTGAACCTGGACGTATCCTCACCCAACGGCCACATACCTTGTTTGCTGTGGTTGTGTTTATATGTATACGAAACTGCATAACTATGCTCAGTATTTGACATATTCATACCCCTGTTAAAACTTCCTTTCAGTATACGTGTGAACATTGCGGATTTACACAACCAATTGATCAAAGATCGTGGGGGCAATTTTGCGCCTGTCTTATGTGTGGTATGATTATTTTTAAATATATTTTTAAAATTCGAAAAGTAAAAATAAGTTAAGCAGGCGTCATTTCGCATTTTCAAAAGAGCATGAGCTTAATCTGTGAGATTTAGTTGTTTATGCGATGTACATTTGTTTGTATGTATGTTCATTTTATTTATTATATTAATAGGTACTTAATGCAATGATCTTATTTCGATACGGTTTTTGGTACAATGATATAGTTAAATGATATGTCATTGAAATATATTTTCAACTGACTGAATTTTATCATCTAAACATTGAAACAAAAAAACATAACAACATTGAACTGAAATTATAGCATTCAAAACAGTTGTTATAATTGTACTTTTTCTTAATAAATACGTCGTAGCTATTGCATGTACATATCTCATCAGATTGGATCGGTGGGCATTAACCCACTGTCAAGAGTTTGTGCATGTACTGTGTCATACACACCTAGTTTGTCAGACACAGAAAACTTTTTAGACTCATCATACGATATGCACTTTTCTATTATTTTCTTGCAGGAAAGTACAGCGCAAAGTAATGACGAAGTAAAGACGAAATGGTAAAAGTATTATTGTTTCTTTGTAATTGTGATGTGGTCGTCAAAACAAGTGATTGCATAGAACAAATACAATGTTATGCTTGTAAAAGATGTGCATGTTTAAATAAAAAAAATACACCAAATTCTGTCACACTTGGTTGCTGTGGTCGTTACCCGTTATTTATGAATGCGGATATTATTTGGTTGATACTAAGGTTAATCAAACTGTGAATTGGGCAATCGTAATTAAATATTTATTGCATGAAAATTGGTTTGGATACGTTTGGAACAACGGGCATGTACCACATTTAAGCACTTTCCTCAAATAATTTATGATGCGTCGCAGAGACCAGTACATCCAATCATGGGGAGAAACTATTAATCATTCAACAAAACTGAGTGTGTATAAACATAGAAAGTTATCTTACAGTCATGGATGGTACCTTGACATTCTATGCAGAAGAAAATACAGGCATTGTTATTCACAATTTAGATAAGGTTACAATGAACTTGAAAAAGAAAGCGGCCGGAATTCTAATATTAAAATTAATGAACGAATGTGTAAAGTTTGTAATCAAAACAAGTTGTAACGGAATATCATTTTTTATCTGTCCAATGTTTAAGGATTTGAGGGCACGATTTATTATTAGTATTTATATTTTATTCTGAGTAAATTTATTATAAATCCCAATATAATGAAATTGCATATATTAATGTCAAGTCGCAATAATACTTATATTAAGGACCTAGCATCGTATGTGTACCTTGTATTAGTTTGACGTAAGGAGTTACTAACGTTGTAGGGTAGCTACTGATCTTTTACTACCTTTTTCAATATCTTAAATCTAAACCAATTCATGCTTGATGATGTTATGCACACACATACGTTTGTATATACAATTATGTTTAATAACTGTGTCAGGGGGCGGTGGCCTGTATATCACAATAAACCTTTGTTGTTGTTGTTGTTGTTGTTGGATGTTTGATTTGCACAAAACTATTTTCGCTTAATTTATAACTAAAGTATATGACATATGATGGATATGCTCTTTATAACCAACATAAGTTAACGTGTTATACAAACATGGTAGTATTGGTAATTTATAACATCGCAATAGATATATAAGAACATCATTAAAATGATAAATAACCCATACTATAGGTTTGTTGAAATCATATTGCTCATTGAGATGTTTGTATTGTGTTTAAGTTTAAAATTAAAACATTGAAATTTTATGAATTATTACTGTTGCACTGAGGCACGTTATCGGTGAGGAATGTGAATGCGTTTATGTTTGCATTATGTGTGTTTTGTGTAAATATAAGTATGTGTCATATATTATTTAACATCTGTCGGCATCGTCATCAAAAACAAATGATCTGTGTAATAAAAGTTAAGTTTAAATTGTATTATTGTGTTAGATAAATTGTAATTATTTTAAATATATCAGAGAATAAAAGGGCATGCAGTTGACAATCAAGGATATCTTTCTATGTAACATCATCTATTCAACAATATTCAAATTCAGCAATATTGTCATCAAATGCTCCATGCTGATTTATAAGTTCGGCTTCTTATACGTATGCATTTGGTTGTTTCAGAAACAAGTGGACGACAGAAGAAAGGAAAATAACAACACAATGTATACAGTATTATTCCCTTATAAATATGAACCGTTGGGTATCAGGTGAATGTAAATATAAACAAAAAACCGAACTTTAGTTGCTTTATTTGTTGTGTTTGGTAACTCTAAGCTAGCGAATACGCACATGGTATGTTATCAATTAATAATGTCTTAAGCAAGAATACAAATGAGATTGAGATTAGTTGAAGTGCCTCGCTTTTTGTATGTTTCAAAATTGCCACTAGCAGACAACCAGGCTTTAGCATCTTACTGACTTCCTATGATAGCATTATATTATTATTATTATTATTATACTGGATTTATATAGCGCCCTTTTCATACAAGAGTGCACGTTCAAAGGCGCTTCAAGGTATGTCTTAATAAATACTCATTGCATCGGCAATAAATTTATAGTCTGTAATGTAAAGTAAGCAAGTGTAATGTGATGTAAAAAAGCTGAATACATAGGACGGTTATTGTTTATGTTATTGTGTGAAGGCATGTTTCAATCACCATTCAAATAAATGACATTTTACTAGAAATGGTTAAGTTTCAGCAAATGTCTTTTTATATTTGTCCTTCCTTTTTTCTTCTCTCGTTTTATGAAAGTGTATCTGTATATCATATTATGTTATGTAAATAAAGATTCAACATGCTCTTCTCAAGCAGGAAAAGGAAAATGATTACCGTATTATATAACTTGTATGTATTTGTAATAGCATCAAAACATTTGTCAATATGCGACAATTTTTTCGCAACATAAACCCTCAGGCAAGTTAACATTTTCGCAACGCAGTTTGTTTTATTTTTCATAGTTTTATTACAAAGTAAGATGTTATCAAAGATATTAAGCGATAAAATTGTTAATAAGCTACACCAACATATAACATAATGTGGTGAAAACGATTAACATCATTCTTCAAAAAAAAACAAGAGCGCGTTCAAGTCTTTGTTTAATATTTGGTATTCATGTATTGTCACTTTTTAAACAAAGTTTCAAAATATGAATATTCATACATTCGGATATTTTAATAAGCACATAAAACACTGTTTAAACTAACGCGATAACTAGAAGAATGAAACATAGAGAATACTAGGTTATAAGTGTTAATATATTTTTTTCGGGGCTTAGGAAGCCTTGGCGAGTGAGTCTTCTATTTATAACATTTATTCTTCATTTTTCTGTCTTTCTGTGTTTTGGCCGTGAACAAAAGACAATGGCTGAAAACATAACTTTACATTCAATAATGTGATGGAAAGAAATAAATTAACGTCACCATGTTGCGATCTTCTCCTGTATTCAACAATGTTTAATATACCTCATCAATCATACGAGAAGTTATTTCAAAATTGCGTAGTATTTTGTTTAAGTGTATTAACTGAAATGACACGTAGTGGTCATGATTATTTATGTTGTTTTTGTTGACCAATTATTTAAACAGAATGAGTATGTAGATGTGTGGCGCCATCACAGTCATTGACAAGGAATCGGTCAATCAAATGTTTTTCTTAACATTACAGACAACAATTCAATCATTTTTCTTTCAACTAAAAGGTGTCTTGAGTTACGAAATAATCGATTCTAGACCTGAACAATCACTAAGATTGCATAGCCGTCGAAGGCAATTGCAGTAGTACCCATCAAAGGTAAACTGATGCAACATGTTTTGGCGGATAATGTACATAAAGCAACGGACGCCCAAAGTGGTTTACTCCAGTAATTAAGTTTTTTAAGACTTGTAAACATATAAAATTCATGTTATCAACTTTTGTACATAGTGTTTATGTTGTGTTTATTATTTTAGAAAATGACTTGATGAAATATTATGCTCATAGAATTTCACATTGAAACCAGTACCTAACTGTATTGATGGATATGTTTAAAAAAAAAAAAAAACATTAATACTTCGACATATTCTGTAAAAAAAAAGTATTATTCGTGGATGAAACCATTATTATTCGTGGGTGATTAATTATTGATGATTGTGTTGCTAGAAAGAGCCAGGAATTTAACATCCCGGCGAATAAGTATGCCACTTTTTAATTTATTTTTTAAATCTGAATTACATCAATATCCAACATTATCCACGAAAGCATCCACTGTTTGTTTCGGAATCTTGATAAATCCAGATACTGCACGAATGGGAGTACATTACACTATGTTAATTGCTAACACTTGCTGTAAACCGATAATGCAGAAATACTGTTTGTTTATGCAGAATAGTAAGCAGTAACGCTGTTTATTTTTATATAGTATATTAAATGAAGTTTTTTATTTCGTAGGTGGTCTGTATAAGGTTCATTTCAAACTGGTTAATAAATATCAAACGTCATTAGTTCATTATATTTAGTTGTGTTGGGTTTTTGATCTTGAGACATCGTGTCATAATATCAGTTTAATTAAATGTTGAACTGTGACCGGTGCCTTTGGTGCCTTTGGGCTGCCTATATTTTCATTTCGTATTGGAACAAGCAAGGGCTTATACTAATGTTATTGTTACATGCATGAGCCATACTTAACATGTATTTTAGTACAGCTTACTGTTAAATAGCTTAATATAAGAAAATGATTCTTTTTCAGCTATCAGGTAGTGTTCTATTACTCTCAAACATGTACATACTGCTGTATGTATACTAGTATCACAAGCATGTGTCTCATGAAACGAATTTTATTATTTCGGATTAATACAAAGTGCTATTATTATTACTTTTGTATATGCATACCTGATATATGGTCACTAGAATTTATATGATATATTGTTGTAATTTAATAAGCTTCATTGGAATTTGAAGTTATAACACATATTTAATTAAAAATAAACTATAGATAGTTACTTAACAAATCTACAATTTAAAAATACATGTACGCATTTTAACAATAAAACGTAGTACATGTATAATCTTGTATTATCATAGATTTGTTACTTTACATGCTTGCTTTGTCCACTTGGGATTTTGATCTTCTGAATGTATTGTTTAATAAATCTTTACCATAAAACCAAACCATTGTTACAAACGTTCATGCCACTTGTATGAATTGTTTTTTTTTTACAATAAAATTTGTTAACACTAAAGTGATTTGCATTTGTTCTTTCATGGGAAACAAGGATACCGAATGTAATTAATGCAAATAAATAACATTTGTCGATCAACAGGCTTTTGCATTAGTTAAAAAATAATCCGTTAATCATATTTAAATTGTCGATGGTTTGTTTTCCTTGCGGCAACTTGTACATGTTGGTTTTATAAATTTACTTTAACTGCAAATTACGTTTTAAGGAAGAACAATACATTTGTGATAAATACATTTTATTAAATCTTTATATGTATTATTTTAAATTCACAAAAGTATCATGCACGTCAGTGATTTGGTGCTTGATGGCGTTTACCGTCCATAAAAAATGTGTTTATTTTTTTTGAACACTAACAAACGTTTCCAAAAGACAAACACTTTGACCACTTTGTTTAAATATCCTAACACGACCACAACCCTCCTGCTATGGAACATATTTGCTATATAGCATTACTTTCAGCTGTTACTGTTTCAAAATGTAATATAATGATTAACTTAATGACTTAAATGATTCGTCTGGGTTTAGATCCAAGAATGTTTGTGAAGTTGTCTGTTACATGTCAGATTTCCAAATGAGAAATTATAGTAAGACATTATGGACAACCCATTCAAAAGAGTTAATCATAATGAGGTGTAAAAACTTTCCTTCTTATACAGTAGCATCGATGTATGACTATGGATAACATCTATCTGTTTTATGTTATTTGTGTCCGTAGAACGGTGATGGTTTACATGCATATGTTATAGCTCGACAACATTGACCTGATAATAGCGAACCTAAATACAATGCATTACACGTTTGATATGTATCCAAAGTTCTTACTCAATTTTTTTCTTGCACGGTTGACACAATATCCGATAGTCACTGGGACATGCTTTAATCCTTTATTTCCTATTTTGATACGGACATTTGTTTTATATTAATGTTGATGATCCATAGATTGTAATGCTAGATATATGCGCATCGCGGTGTAACTTATTATATGTGCTCATGGTCTGTATTAACAGTCACTGACCAATATCTATATTTTTTCCAACCTAAGGAACGTCAGGCTAAGTATTCCGTGCAAGATAAAATTCACGTTACAGTTTGCATATAACAATTTAAAATCTGTGTTTCTACTACATACATTTCTTCACACATTTCACCGGGATAATCATGCAATGTCGCAGACCAAGGCCCAACAATCTAACCTGAAATGTTGCAGTATAATGGCCCTTTTTTACTTTTGTAGTAAACAAACCTAACATGGGTTGCATTTTGGGCCATTGTGGCAAATGCCAAGGTCAGTATTACCCCAAATAGATAAAAACATAAAGTCAAAACCGTCAGTCAGGGTGAAGATATTTTGCTGAAATATTGTGTAAGTAGGCTAGAGGCCGAACTATTGAGGAATTATATTTTGGGGCCAGTGGCGACATGGTCACTGTTATTAAACATGGAAAAAGGTTTCCGCTCTATAATTTAGTTTGGACCAGGGTATTAGGCGGTAATTGTGTTTGTAGGTAGCTTATCTGAAGACCAATGGCTGGGATTCTATTTGGGACGTATGAAGTAAAGGCCATTATAACCTAAATTAAAAGAATGCATTTCAATCAATATCTTGAATTTAAATGTAGATATTGTGTTGAGACTGTGTGTTTAGGAAGCTCAGATGCAGACCTTGCTTTCAGAGTTGATAACATTCACCTAAATTAACTGGTTAAATGTTGAAAATAAAGTTTCTTTGAATGCACACATTTCTTGTTTAAGTTTATAAATGGTCAGATATAAGTATGCATATACTATATTACTACTTCATATACTCAGCAACAAATATTTTTGTGTTGCCATTATATCATGTGACGTACAGAAATTGCGCATTATAGTATCCAGGCGAAAGAATAGTTGAGCGTTCCGTCTTGGGACTGCTCTTGTTTGTTATACTCTATCGGAAAATAAATCTTTATTTATGATCTATAGTGACGCAATGTAACACGGCATTGATAAACCATGCTTTCCGTGGTTGCGCGCAGCATATTAATTCCAGGAGTGTTGATTTCTCGAACAAAATCAATAAGAATAGCAAACATATTTCAAAGAAATGACACATACGGACAAGGGTTTACTTGGAGTTACATGTCAATGAGTTACTCGCTCACTGTGCATCGGTATTGACTGCTTCCCTAACGGTAGAGCTCGGTGTCGTCCTGAAGCATCGATTGATTATTGGCTTGCTATTTATGGCATCACAGACCTTGGACTGCTTGCTGCTTGCGTTCTCAGAACACAAGTGATGCTGTAAAGTCCTTCATGCGATCGTTGGAATACGGTATAAATCGTGAAGCAATAGAGCAGATGGTGACTGGAATAAAGTGCAGTGTTATTTTTCATTATAGCAATGTTTTGTGCCAAATGTTATTTAGATAAACCATTGAAACGAATTTGATTTTTGTTATTAAGTCAAACTAACAATGTCAAACTACGCGTGCCCCAGTAAAACGGCATTTGCTGGTATATACATATTGCAAATGTTTTAGTACTTGCAAGACTTAATTTACTCCCTTATTCAAATAGTTTTACTTCTCATAAAATTATCCTATTTATTTACAAAAGAATCAATATTTGACTATAAATATACGTGTACCGGTATGTATATATTACGATTATAAGTTTAATTACACGGTGTTGCAAATTTGCCTGCATTCCCCGATGAAGTTACATATTAGTTGAAGGAATAATACAAAACACTTTGGTACATAAATAATGGATAGTATTTAAACACATATTTAGTCGTACTAAAACGGTTAATAAAAGTTCAACATTGATTGTGCAATCATTACTTCATAAAACGTGCATGATACATGACGGGTCGGAGACACACTGAAAAGTAAACATGAACAACAAACGTGCATACAGTGGCGATAAAACAAAGGTGGAGATGTCACACATTATGATACCCACGACATCGATGGATGAGTGTGAAGATAACACGGTTGGACAACTTAAATCTTCTCCCACCACTACAACGGCGCAACCAGTACCGGCAAATAACTTGCTTGGTGCGGAGACCTCCCCTGTGACATCATACGGTACTGTTCTTTACAATCATGATTAGACGATTTATGGGCTATCAACTGTTTCGAATTTGCTGATGAGTTATCGCGGTTCTAGTAAACGATTTGAAAACAGTTATGCACTTACATCAATTAAAATTTATTCCGTGTATTACCTTCTAACAATTGATTAGCATCCCACTATAATGTTGAAAATCATACATCACTGACCGCTATTGATTCTTATGGAAATCAGTACATTCGTGCTTTTGTTCATTGTAGAGACGCATATTGATTAAACTTGTGAAATGGTAGGCAGCTTATTTAAAACAGCATTGGAGACGTCGGTGTTATACTGTTGAAATTTGATTTGGTTCAAACGCCTCAAACGTTTGAAGCAATCTCTACTAACAATGCTATTTTTGTATTAAACATTAATGCAACCACGGTTTATGTGTCGTGAACATCCATGGGTAATTGCGTTTAATGTATGTATCGTTATTAAAACAGTCACGTCATTATTAGCCAATTCCTAAATTGTGTTTGCCATTACAATAAAGGTTTACGCCTGATATATATTTTATTTCTTCCAAAATCTTTAATTGCATGCTAATTAATTACTTGTGGTCCGTAACTTACATCTATTATTTACGTTTTAATTCAAGCAATGACAACATCTGTCGTTAATGGAAATTTCAGGCAGCACACTAAGTATCCATCCCGAGGCATCCACGGCAAATCTTCTCAACATCGACCTTGAGAAAAAGATTAATCGTCACACGGGGGAGGAGAGGGAGACTTGGGGCAATAGGGCGGAGTTCCTATTGTCTCTGATTGGCTATGCTGTTGGCCTTGGCAACGTGTGGAGGTTTCCATACTTGACCCAGAAAAATGGCGGAGGTACGTTGACAATAATTGTTCTTGTGAGGCGGCGGGTATTCTCAATTTCTGTTACGGAAACTTTACTTTTAACTTGCAATTTTCAGTAATTTTAACATCGTCGATATCCACAAAGGTCGTTATTTAGATGTGTAGCTGTGTTTTAGTAATAAATATAGATTTATGTTCTTGATAAAAAAAAAAAAAAAAAAAAAAAAAAAANAAAAAAAATCTGCATACAAAAAGGTGCATTACCACACATACAACCAAAAGCTATAAGTATAAAACATTACAAAATAAAATGATACAACCGAAAACTTCGCGAAATGAATGCATTAAGTACGTCTATTCTTACGTACCTCCTTGCTTAGTAAATACAAACGCTAGCAATATCACAATTATGCCTTTCGACAACTTGGCAATATCTCAAAGACTACAAGACATTCCATTTCAAAAGAAGTCAATACTAAAGTAGTTATCTAATTGTTATGTTTTAAGGGAGTGTCCGTTATTAACATCTTATCGACTTTATCTAGTTTCTGTTTCGATTATTATAATTAGTGTGGTGACGTCAAAACTATACCGGGAAACGAGATTCTTGGTTTATTTATGATGTGCATTCTTGACAACCTTTTAATCAAAGTCTTTAAAAGCATTTCATTATCGATGGAAGCATGTAATAAATTGTATTCCGAATACGGTGCGGGCACAAAGCACACAATCATAAACGTAACTCTTGCTTTACTTAGTTTAATGATTTAGTAAACACATATCATGGTATTGTACATCTTGTTTTCGGTAACAATCTCAACACTGTGACAGTTTAAAATACATCCCTCTGACCATATGCACATTATGTAGTTTGAAAGATAACATATGCATGTTCCGTTGGTGTAAATTATTTACGAGATTGTCTTCATTAAAGTAAACACGGGCAAAGTGCGTTTCATAGCGTATGCATTTTTTTTTTATAAATAACATGTGTGCTCGTTGACCATGAAGATGTGCAAATATATTTATTTTAACTCCATATTTGTCATTATATATAGAATCAGGACCACACCCAATGCTGGGAATTACATTATCCCACTGGAAATAAAAGAACCACCGTATACAAAAAAACATTGCACTAGCATGATATAAATAGAAAACTCAGTGGACATAAGTGTTGCTGAAATGATGTTTGTGCCATGCCCATTACATGTTTATTTACATTGATATAATAAACACAAATATTTATAATTTGTTTTATGTTTTAACATTTTACCAATGTAATCTGTACATTTTTTGTTTACATTATATGTATATATATATATTTATATATATATATATATATATATATATCACGTTGTATCACCATATGATCTGCAGCATCTACAATTGTTAAGGCTCGGGAGATAATATTGATTAAGGCCAATGACACCTTCCTGAATAACAGCGTCTATCTTTGACAGGCACGCATGAAATCCTATCAAGTAAGTTGCAATCGATGGTCTGCTTGCGAACTTATTTGCAAAACCTGATTTATCCGCTTCTCTTGATACTTATTTTCTCCCTGAATACAATCGGGAACAAAACAGAAGTTTATAGCTTTGATGAGACAAGAATGTCTTTGCCAATTAGTTGGCAGAGTCTGAAAACATCGATCCGCCCTGAATCATTAACGGTATCTTGCAATCTCCATATTGCAGCAGCACATATATGAGCCGCGCCCTGTGAAAAGGGGGTTTAATGCATGTGCGTGAAATGTCCTCCCAGATTAGCCTGTGCAGGTCGCACATGCTAATCAGGGAAGACACTTTCCGCCTAAACTAGATTTTGCTAAGAGACTTTCTATAAACGAATAATATCATACACGCGGAAAATGTCGTCCATGATTAGCCAGTCCACACAAGCTAATCTGGGACGACACTTAACGCACATGCATTAAACCCCCTTTTCACAGAGCGAGGCTCATACATATTCGCACTGATAACATACAATGATCGTGTGGTTGCTTTATGAATTTCGTTCACATTTTGATTATTTTCTTTCAGCAAAGATATAGAAATTTGAGCATACTTGTATACTGATTAAGTTATTTTGCTAATTTATGTTTCTATATATACCATTCTTGTTGCGGCACATATCGACATTTGGCTATCAATAAATATAACTAGGTTGCACCATTCAAGGAAATGTATGCAAAAACAACATACAATAATATACTTAAAAAATAATTCACAGAATATCGCATATCATTCATGATTCATGATAACAAAATGCAAGCGTAGGTCAGCGTGTTTAAAAAAATTAATAGAAGCATCTATATTTAGAAGAATACACATGTGGTGACGTCAAAACATTTTTTTCATTTTCCGGTTTTTATTGATCACTTGATGAAATCCTTTTAATAGCAATAGCTATCGAAGGGATAATTACTTTCTAAAACGAAGAAAAATCAATTTTGTTGACGCTAAAATAGGCTTATTTTGACATCACATTAAGTGCTAGACGCCCTAAAGAAATCGAATGTCTGACTTGTTTAGTGCGTTATAAATGGAGAGAGTAATTAATGTTTGACATGATTTGATGCAACATTTGAAGACAATATGTTAAATACGGTTAAGTTTGAAATAGCGTTAAACAAATGAAATGCAGCATAGGTTATATTGTCAAAATGTGCTAGCATTTAACGGGACAAGCCTGCTTAAACATGTCAAGACATATTATGAAATACCACATAATGAAAATGAAGGTTGAATAAAGCAAGTTTAATTAAATTAATATTCAGTTTGCAAACTGAATTATACTAGGTATGCATGCATGCACAGATAATGTTCAGATTTAAACATGTTTTTCATGTAAATAAACCACCATTCAAATATAATTTAACATCGGGGGCAAGTAAAAAAGCTTCATGTTACAACAGCTTTTAAATGGTTAAAAGTGCCACAGTTGTACAATAATTTCAGGTAAATGAGTTGGTAATTTCAAAATGTTAAAAACATGTTGGTGTTCATGTATTGCAGTTTTTACACGTTTTGTTTGTTTAGTTAATTTTTATATATATTGATAAATAGCTCTTATTTGACTGTTTCAGGGGCATTCTTGATTCCATATGCCGTGATGATAGTGATCGAGGGAATTCCCTTGTTCTACCTTGAATTAGCCATTGGTCAGCGGCTTAGGAAAGGATCCGTTGGATCATGGAATCAGGTAAATGTCATTCGTTTAATGCTTTAACGCACTCTCTCTGTATATACATGTTCGAAAATGGTTCCGGTCCATTGATATATGGCCGCCAGTGGGTAATGGCATATACTACTAAATACATGGCGGTTCGCTAATAGCATCAGAATATTTTTTGTCATTAACTATTGACATGGTGCAGGATCAACGGGGTTTTCAGGGATTTACACACGGGCTGGACACACTGGTAAGAACTTTATTTATGCAAATATCTCAACCTATTAAAATACATTTGAAAACATCTTTAGTGCATAAAATACAGTTTTTATTGCAGTTTGTGTCAATTTCCTAAGATTTAAGAATTAATCATTGAATACGTATCAAATCGAAGTTTTGGCCAAGAACACATGCTCATTACAAACAGTAATTCTGATGAATTTTACATTGCCATAAGCAAGAAAGAGCCCCACTTACCGGTGTGTTTACATTCATTAACGTTTAATTGGGAACCCCACAATGTCACGTGATCCTGCACCCTGTTGAAGGAATGTTAGATAATGAAACGATATAATGCAATAAGTCAATCCCCGACGAGAGTCTTGCATTTTGTTTTAATGATGTTTGTAAATATGCAGGTCACCTAAAACGGGATCACGAGATCATGATTTTTTGTATTTAAAAAAAACTTGATATCGTTAATAATGACAATAAAACTAATTTTAAAGTTCAGAGTAAAATATTTAAAGTTTTGTTATCAATGGCTTGAAAGAGGCGACTAATATACGTGAAATGGCGAGTATTAAAAGCAATAATCTCCGTATCCAATAAAAAAATATCTCTATCGGCAATTCCAATTAAATAATTGAGTTTGCAAGACATATTATATAGAGGATTTATGTTGGATTCAGTGGAATATCGCTTTTAATTCACGAATATCCATAGAAAAAAACTGTTCACGAATGGCGCAGCAACGAGAGAAAATATATGTTCTCTATGATCACGAGTGAATTAAAATCGATCTTCCACCGAATCCAACACATTTTCTTTTTATTTTATGATTTTGTAACCGTTTATTTATTGTAAAAGAGATAAACAGGGGAATTTCGCTGGAATAATGACGACATTTCGTCAAACCAAATGACGTCATTTCACAGTAATTTTTCACTGTTTGAAACAGTTAATTATCAATTGTAATTCGCCGATATTTCTCTAAATACCACCGGAATGTATAAAATAAACAACCGTATTGTATTGATTGGCCATCTTAGTTTGTGTTAAAATCACTATCCACAGACTATTCCTCTCCTCTCTGTATATCTTCAATGTACTGTAAAATGTCATGTGAATGACAAATCTCTATCAATTCATGATATCCGATGTGTTGACATTCAAAGATCGAAAAGGTACTTTTCAGTGAGGCTTAACTTGCCTTCTCTGATTGTCTCTTTATGGATCTTTTGTAGGATTTTATGTAACGAATAATTTGATGCAGTTAACGTTAACATAGTTATTAAATAAACATGACAGCATAGCTTGTGTCTTTGAATCTCATTTATGTTTCGTCTAAAAAGCTGTTAGCCAACATGATATATTATACATGTGATTCTTTGTGAACATATAGTATACACCATTATTAACGGAGATAAATTTTGCAGTTACGGTAGGGAATTTTTCATTCAGTATACGTAATATGTGTCATTTCATTTATTTGATCGGAATATTTTTCATTTTGTTTAATATGTTGAAATTTTAGTTGAAGTAAGCACAAAGGTATTCAAACATAGCAATGCAAATTCTTAAGTGTATTTGTAAGCAAATGAGTGTTATCCGTCAAATTGTAGCTTGTTATTATAATTCAACATACTAGAACATGTGCGGGTTTAATGGCATTTCTACATGATATTGTAAAAACAATCTCGTTGCATATGTTGCATTAAAAAAAACACTTGGTAAAATAACTCGATTCAATCAACATTAGAACACATTTTTTATTTATACACCAATTAAGTGTCTGGTCATAGATGTCTCCGGAATTAGTTACTATCCAATTATAGTTTCCATCAATCTTTGTTCATCTTATGTTTCTTGTGTTCAATGACGTCCTTAGTGAAATGGAATAATTAATTGCCAGCATGGAGAAACGAAATGTGGCATCCTTGTTTTCGATTCCCACTTACATGAGATTGGCCAGCATACGAATTCCATAGATTCTGTCTCAATTGTGAATAAATTACAGGAATTGTTTTTGTGCCTCGGGGGAAATGTATGTAGTTCGTTGCTCGTGTGTGAATACATGTAACATAAAAACCACGCACGCTCTCCTGGAATTAATTTTATTTGCATAACCTTAAATCTGAAAACGTAAGCAGTAAAGCCGTCAGGAGCGACACACATTACTTGACATTACATAGAGTCGATTTATAATATCGATGCATGTTTACTTTTTTATAAAATAAAATAAATACATACATTAAAATTGTTGCAGATGAGGTTGTTTTCGTTGTTTTTCTCAAACAAATCAATCAATTCACGCACTATAATTTTACCGTATAATTAAGTGTGGACCTATATATTTTCAAATCACCTTATATTGGGAATCCAAAACAGTTTTTTATTCGCATTTTGTATGTCCATCATACCGATTCTGTTCAAATTCTGCAATCAGCTTTAAATGGATATGCACTATTGCATATAACAAATTACTCGTAGAACTTTACTTTAAAGCAGTTTAATGTCGACGTAGTTCTAAACAGATTAAAATTATTCAAATAAAAAGTTTTATTCTTAATCTTATAGGATAAAAAATGCGGTCTTGAATTTTACCATTGAGTGATAAAACTGAGACATGTTGAGACATACAAAATACTAGTATTGTGTTAATGCATGCATTCCCTCCAATCTCATAACTACCCATTTTAAATATATATGTAATTTGAAGGCGATAATACGAATGACTTAGCAACAAGAAGTGCTGCTTAAAATAACATTGAATACGGGAATATGTGAGCGTCTTATCGTAGATCTATGCCATCACACTTGGCCACGTAATTGGTTTAATCGTTGCCCTTACGGTTCGCTCCTCTAATATTACCAGTATACCAAGCAGGCATCAAAGAAAATATATTTGTCAATACATTTTCTGGAATAGATAGAACTGATAATTATTTGATGATTTGTCACACCATAAGTATAACTATGCTTATCCAATTTGGTTTCTATACACAAGGAAAGTTATATTTTCTTTGGTAATTTGCTGTCAATTGTGTCCTGTTTTTCTGCGCTTTATCAACTGTTGAGTGTGTGTTGATAGTCATGGCACAAGTTGAAACAGAAACCGTACACTTCATCTTGAGACTTTTATTTTCATTCACGACTGAATTGCAATACTGCTGCAGTTTCTGGAGTTTCACTTCTTTATATTGACTAGGCTGTCGTAAATGTTCTGACACTGTCACTACAAAAAGTTAATCAAGTTTCTATCAATTCATGATGTACAATGTGTTGACATACGGAGATAAAAAAATCAAAATTCTCAATTTCACGGCATGATATATAAATGTGGCAATATTATATAAGGTGGTACAACATGTTGATTTTAGGTTTAAAATATTTTGTTCTGAGCTCCTAATACATAGGACAAACAAAATGATATTCTGTTTCAATTTGGTTCATGTAACAGGATCGACATGTTCGTTTATTTACGGCCATGTTCGTGTACCATTTTTAATAGCAACTTTGTGTAAGGATGTTCTTTATCTTGAAAAAGCAAATCTGTATTTCTTTTCACGATTTGTTTGCAAATATGGCATAATTTGAGTTCTTATTGAACAAGTTTTAAATTAAGATGATGAGCAAGCGTCGAAATGCAGGTATGATGATAACTATCTATAATTCGCCTTTTATCTATTTCCACCAGCAAAGTTTTGCTTCATTGAATCTCATAAAATGCTCGTTTAAATAGCAGTTAATCATCATGATCAACCACATATATGATTGTGTGTGCATTTACGGTAGGGAATGTTGCGTTTAGTATTCTTAATCTTTTCTAGTTTATGAATTTGATCAGAATATTGTTTAATATGTTGACTTTTATTGGCAGTAAGCATATATGGTTTTCAAACATAGCAATACACATTTTTAGTTATATTTGTAAGCCAATGATTGCCATCCGCCCTATGTAGCTGCTATATTATAATTCCGAAAACTATTAAATGTGTACGGAATGGAATGTTAAAATGATACTGTATACACACTCTTGTCGCATATGTTGACAATTTCCTTAAACACACTTTTTGGTTTAATAATTCGATGCATTCAACATACGAACGCGCTTATTTTTTTCTATTAGTATGCCAATAAAGTGTCTGGTCATAGATGTCACCGGAATCAGTTCTGTGACTAGCCAACTTAATTTTTACAAAGCTTTATTCTTCTTCTGTTTCTTGTGTTAAATGGCGTACTAAGATAAATGATGATTAAGTGCAAGCATGAAGAAAATAACAGTAGCAGCTTTCATGCGCCTACCGTATAATCTGTCTAAATTGAATATTAATTACAGGGAATTGTTTTTTGTGCGTCGGGGGAAATTTATATCGAATGCTTTTGCTTTTTTTCGTCACACTGTCGCGCCTTCATAGGGAGAATTTAATATATTTAACGTAGAAACCATACACGCTCTCCTAAAACTGATTTTATTTGCACAACCTTGAATGTATAATAGTTATAAGTAGAGCCATCTGGAGCCAGGCACATTACTTGACATAACAGAGAGTATTTTTATAATATCCACGAATATTTCTCTGTTTTTATCAGATATCATAAATGCAGAAATTAAGATTGCTGCAGATGCGATTGTTGTTCTGTGTTCTTCTGTTGCTTTTCTCATGAAATTCAATCTCTTCACGCATTATTAATTTACCATATGGTAAAGTGTGGTTAAATTTGTGCTGTCAAAACACCTCTACATTTCATTGGAAATCCACGAAAATCTATTATTCGCATTTTACATGTCCTTCATCATCGCGATTCTGGTCAATAACTTCAAGTAGCCATTAATGGATATGCCCATTTGTGTGTAACAAATTGCTTGCTGCACTTAACTTTTAAGCAGTTTTACGTCGACGTAGTTTAAAACAGAGTAAGCTTCTTGAAATACTATTTTTGTATCCTGAATTTCAGGTTGAAACATGAGTTATTGAATTTTGCAATGCTGTAAGTTACACAAGAAAAGAAAAATATTTCAATCGGGGTTATTCTTTATTAATTACAATCCGTACATTTTCATTACATGCCAAAATTTGTTTTGAATGAACTGAGACATGGGAAGTCAGATCATTGTATGAAGTAAATACATGCATTCCCGCCAATATCAAGACACTCCGGTTAGACTATACATGTTATTGGATGGCGTTGATACGAACTTGTCAGTTACAATGAATATTACTAAATATATAATTGTATACGATTGCCATGTGTAATCGTCTAATGGCACATCTATCCCACCACAATTGGCAACGTTATTTGTTTAATCGTTGCCCTTACCATTAGCTTATCTAATGTTTATAGTATAGCAGGCAGGCATACAAGCAAATAAATGAAAATGAATATTTTTTGGATGGAGAGCGCCTATTTATAAATTAAATGAAGATTTGTCACGCCATTGTGCAAACTTGGTTATTCAAATCTGGTATCCATAGACAAGGCATGTTTTATTTAGTTTCTCTGGGATTTGCTGTCTTGTTTTGTTCTGCGGATAATACACTGCTGAGTTTGTAGAGATAGTCAGGGCTCTACTTAAAGTAGAAATGGCACACATCATCATGAGACTTTTTCTTTGCATTAACGGCTGACTTGGTTGTCGTAAATGTTCTGACACTCACATGAAAACAAGCTATACATATATAAACAAAGTCAGACGTACGCTGCACCAGAAGAGTGGAAACATGAACGCCTTAGTACAGCATGTGGTCCTTTATCTCTGGCAGGGCGCAAATTGTCTACAAATGTGACTTGCTAGAACCATAGTTTAACCTTTGAGGAGGCATGACAATTGTCATAATCATGATTCGCATGGAAACTGTCTGAATCAATAGCATGTACAGCTAAGAAGCTTTATGCTAAATCAACGGCAACTAAACCGCTTTACAAAATGTATTGCTAGAAATAAAAATGTGTGCCGTTCATGGTACATTACTTTGTTTGTGTGTGTCGTTTTAAATGAGCAGTGCTCTATAACAAATATATGTAAATATAGTCAATAAAAATAAATCAGATAGCGTGCCGGTCATTATCGCTATGCATAATTGATCTCAGGTCGGATATTGTCATTAGTATCAATGCATAGATCAATCTAATGCGACTGTCAAATATATCATCGAGACACAATATATATATATATATATCCCTAAGAAACCAATGGATTTCCTGTTCTTATTAGCATTACTAGAGCATCATTCCAACAAACCGTTTACTTGCGCTTTAATGGCTATACCATAAGCCCTTCGATGTTTCGGTTCGATATATATTATACGTTGGAGGTATATTGGGTCCGATAAATCATGTTACCGATCATCTTTGTCGTTTTTATTGTATGTAAGGCATACCATCTAAATATTACTTACAACGCCGATTGTCTTTTAAAACAGTTAATCATTCTTTTTTCATGGTGTTTCTTGACAAAGATAAAATATATGCTGCATGTTGATTATATAATGCATCATTGTCGACGAAAACTAACTCTGCAGACGTCCGTGTCTGTATAACGTTTATTTTATTTAAAATTCTTGGTATCGTCAATAGAGACAATAACAAAGAATTTAAAAGTTCTGAATACATTATTTAAAGTTAAACATAAACGTTCAACGGCGAGTATAAAGACAATCCTGTATTCATGGTCATAGGCAAATGTGAATCTAACTCACTAACAACTAGCTCAGTCTCTTATTCAAATATCCCTATCGATAATTCGAATTAAATAGGCGTTAATTTAGTATTTATTTTTCCTGTGACAATCTTTGTTAATTCATGTTATCTGATGTGTTGACATTCAATGATCAGAAAGGTACTTTGAAACTTAAAATGTCTTATCTTCTTTTCTTATACTGGATGCATGTAACGAATAATTGTGTGCATTTACCATCAACATAAGTATATGCCGAAATAAACAGAACAGCACAGCTTAGCTTCTTTGAAATCTCATAAAATAATTATTCTGAATAGCTGTTCATCATCATGAACAACCAAATATATGATTCGTTGTATAAATGTATTTTACAACATTATCAGCGCAATTAAATATTGGCATTTATGATAAGGAAATTTGCATTTTGTATGATTAATATTTGCTAGTTTATATCTCTGATCAGAATAGTGTGTAATATGTTGACATTGTATTGGCAGTTAGCGTATCTGGTTTTAAAAAACACCAATGCAAATAAATGTATCCCGGAAAAAAACTACTTTTTGGAAAAACCCACTAATCTGCTGATACAAATAAAGCTGACCCTTTTATAAGCCTTTCAAAATCTCACACCGTATCAACCGTAATGATTTAAAGTAAGCTATCATAGGTTGATATAATGGACTAGCGTTGTTTGTACCGGGGTAATACGTGGGGTTTTCTTAACTCGTGCTTTTCCGGGATCAGTCTATTCTAAGGCTTTGTTATACGCAAATGATTGTCATTCGCCCTATGTAGCTGATATTATAATTGTGCAAACTATGACATATGTGATGTTAACGGAATTTTAACATATACTTTACACACAATATTTTTTCATGTGTTGACAATTAAATTGAAAAAAAAAACAACACTTGTTGGTTAAATAACTCGATTCATTCAACATTAGAAGGAGCTTGGACTTTTTCTACGTTTAAGCAATTAAATTAACCGGTCATACATGTCACCGGCTTTAGTTGTGCTATAAGCTAACTTTAGCTTCCACCAAAGTTTTGTTCTTCTTATGTTTCCTGTGATTAATGACGTCCTCACCGAAATGGATTCATTTATTTCAACCATTTAGAATAGAATATAAAAATGGCAGCTTTTTTCCCTCTCCACTGTAATGAGATTATGATTGGACTCGTCGCTTTGCCAGCATACGTATTCCATACATTAGGTCTTAATTGTGTATCAATTACTGTTTTTTGTGCATCGGGGGAAATTCATGTTGTATGAAAGTGTTGTGTTTTCGTGCAAGGTTATCACATTGTGGCGCTCTCATGGGGAGAAGTTAATATATTTAACATTGTAATCACACGTGCTCTCCTGAAATTGATTGTATTTGCATAACCTTGAATGTGAAATAGCTAGTAGTAACGCCTTCAGGAGTCACACAGATTACTTGACATTGCATATAGTATGCTTATAATATCGAAGAATATTTCACCTTTTTTTGATAATATAAAATGCTTATAAATACATTTAGATTGTTGCAGATGCGGTTGTTGTCGTTGCTTTAATTTCTAAGAAAATGCAATCGATTAATGCATTTTAATTTTATCGTATAGTAAATTATGGAACAATATGTGTTGCCAAAACATTTCTACCTTATCACTGGAAATTAACACAAGTATAATATTCGAATTTTACATGTCCTTCGTTAGCAATCTGGTCAATTTCTGTAAATAGCTCTTAATGGATATGACCTATTGCGTGTATTAAATTGCTTTTTGCACTTAACTTTAAAGCAGCTTTAACGCCGTCGTTTAAAACATTGTTAGTTTCTTCAAATACTATGTTTTATTCTTTATATTGATTGTCTTATGCTGGGAGTGATAACATTAAAACTCAAACATAGCTATGTTTTTATTATTTACAATCCGTACAGTTTCAGTATATGCAAAACCTTTATTAAATGAACTAAGATATGTGAAGTAATATAATTGCATTGTGTAAATTCATGCATCCCCTCCAATTTCAAGACACTCTTGTTAAACGACGAACATCTTAATAACAGGAAGAATTGCAAAAAAAAACATTGGATATAATTGGGATGTGTTGTCGTCTAATCGTAGATCAATGTCACCACAATCAGTCACGTAATTGGTTTAATCATGGCCCTTACGGCAAGCTCCTCTTATGTTTCTAGTGTATCATGCAGGCATCAAAGATAGTATATTTGTCGATGAATATCTTGGGGATGAAGAGCGCCGATGTCATAATTGTATGATGATTGGTCAAGCTATTGAGCTAACTATGTTATTGCAATTTGGTTTATATCGACAAGGGAAGTTTTAGTTTCTCTGGGAATTTACTGTCAATTTCCTCTGCTGAGTTTGTATGAATAGTCAGGGCACTATTTAAAGCAGAGACCGCACATATTATCATGAGAGTTTAATTTGCATTCATGGCTAACTTGGCTGTCGTAAATGTTCTGACACTTCCACGAAGAAAATTGTTTTGTTTAATGATTAAAGTGCAACGTAAGAACACAGACCTTATTATAGCATGTTGTTCTTAATGTATGACAATGTTCAAATTTCGAAACAATGTGACACTGAACAAACGTGCTAAAAACATATTTGAAGTATAGCACTTAATCTAGGAGGCATGTCAATTGTCATATTTTTAATTCATTTGGAAAATTTCTTAATCAATGACATGTACAAGTAAGAAGCTCAGCAACTGCAACTAAACCGCTGTACACAATAAATTGCTACAAAATCAATATTCTTTTAATTCAAAATACCTTAGTTTGTATGTGTGTATCATTTTAGAATTAAGGTTTTAAATTTGCACTCTTCTGTTAAGAAAATATATATAGTCAATACAAATAAATCAGAAACCGTGCAGGTCATTATCGGTCTGCATGATTGATCTCATGCCGGATATCGCCAACATTATCAATGAACGAACCAATCTAATGCGCAGATCAATATATAAAAGAGACAAAACGATTGATTTTCTTAAGAAGCCAATCGATTCCCAGTTCTTAATAGCATTACTAGAGCATCATAACAAACGCGTTACTTGCACTTAAATGGGTTAGACAATAAACAATTCGACGTTTTGGTTCGATGTTTATTATACGTAAGAAGTATATGCGGTCTGAGAAATCATATTACCGATCATCTTTTTCGTTTTTACTTTATGTAAGACATACCATCTAAATATAACTTTTAACGCCGATTGTCTCTTTAAAGACATTAAATGTTTTATTGATCTTGGCAAAGAGAAAATATACGCTGCATGTTGATTATATAACGCATTATTGTTGACGAAAAAATAAATATGAAGACTAAAGTGTCTTTGTAACGTTTATTTTATTAAAAATAATTTGCATTGTTGGTATGAGAGGCAATCGAATTTTAAAGTTCTGAGTAAAATATTTAAAGTTTTAAATATACGTTTAATGGCGAGTATTAAGACAGCCATGTACTCATCTTCATATGCAAATATGAATCTAACTCACGGACAACTAACTCAGTCTCTTATACACAATATCCCTATCGGTCATTCGTATTCAATAGGCGTTCCGGTAATTGAGTATTATAGACTGGTAAATACACCAGTATTTAATTGATTGTTCTGCTTAGTTCGTATACAAAACATTAGCCACAATATATTCCTCTCCTCGCTGAATATCGTAAATATAATATTAAATGCCCTATGAATATCCAATCTATTTCAAATCATGATATCCGATGTGTTGACATTCGGAGATCAAATAACGAAATTCTTAATTCCACGGAATTATATATAAATTTGGCAATATTATATAAGCTGGTACTACATGTTGGTTTTAGAAGCAAATTGATTTAATTAAGGATAGGCAAGTGACAGTAATAAGGTTTAAAATATTTCATTATCAGCTCCTTATACATGGGGCAAACAAAATGATATTCTGTTTCAATTTGGTGCATGTTACATGATCGACATGTTCGTTTATTCACGGGCATGTTCGTGTATCTACCATTTTCAATAGAAAGTTTGTGTAAGGATGTTCTGAATCTTGCAAGAGCAAACCTACATTTCTTTTTATGATTTGTTTGCAAATATGGATCTTGAGTTTCTGTTTTGCAAGAGAACTTGTTTTAAATTAAGATAATGAGCTAACGAAATGCCAGGTTTGATGATAACTATCTATAATTCGCATTTTTACTATTTCCAACAGCACATCTTGGCTTCGTTGAATCTCATAAAAAAAATTCGTCTAAATAGCTGTTAATCATCATGATCAAACACATATATGATTATTTGTGCATTTACGGTTGGGAATTTTGCGTTTAGTATTCTTAATATTTTCCAGTTGATGTATTTGATCAGGATATTGTTTAATGTGTTGACATTTTATTGGCAGTAAGCATATATGGTATTCAAACATAGCAAGACAAATTCTAAGGTATGTGTTTAAGCCAATGATTGCCATCCGCCCTATGTAGCTGATATATTATAATTATGTAAACTATTACATATGTTTTGTTAACGGAATGTTTACATTAAACTGTACACACAATCGTGTTGCATATGTTGACAATTTCCTTAAAATATTTGTTGGTTAAATACCACGATTCATTCAACATAGTTACGCGCTGGGATTGTTTCTATTTATAAATTATCTGCTATAGATGTTTCCGGAATCAGTTGTGTTACTAGCCAACTTTAGTTTCCATCAAGCTTTGTTCTTTTGATGGTTCTTGTGTTAATTGGCGTCCTTGAGAAATAGAATGATTAAGTGCAAACATGAAGACAATAAAAGTGTCAGCTTTGTTCCTTTCACTCTTATTTGAGATATTGATTGGAAACGTCGCATGACCATATATTTTGTCTCAATTGTATAAAAATTGCATGGAATTGTTTTTGTGCGTCGGGGAAATTTACGTCGTATAATTCTGCTGTTGTGCATTCACACTGACGCGCCTTCATGGGGATAATTTAATATATTTAACATAGAAACCACACATGCTCTCCTGAAATTGTTATTATTTATACAATCTTGAATGTGAACTAGTTTTAAGTAAAGCCTTCAGAAGCCAGATACATAACTTGACATAGCATATAATAGGTTTATAATATCCACGAATATTTCTTTTTGTTTATCACATATAATAGATTAATGAATTAAGAGTGTTGTAGATGCGGTGGTTGCTCTTTGTTCTTCTGTTGTTTTTCTCAGTAAATTCAATCAGTCCACGCATTATCGATGTACCGTATTGTTAAGTGTGGACAAATATGTCTTGTCATTAAGCCTCGACCTTATCCTTGGGAATCCCAAAAAATCATGTTCTTCAAAAAAGCATTTCTGGTCAATTCTGTAAATACCTCTCAATGCACATTGCTTGTTGCACTTGACTTTATATCAGTTTTTCGTCCCACAATAAGCATTTTAAAGTGTGGTCCTCTGTAAAAATATATATAAACTATAACAACAAATCAATCAGATACCTCGCAGGAATGTTTTGGTCTGGATGAGCGTCCTTATGCCGGATATTGCCAATATTTGCCATGAAGGAACCTGTATAATCACTCGTTAATGCGTCTGTCAAATATATCATCGAGACAAAAAGTGTGCTATCCTTAAGAAACCAATCGATGACCAGTTCTTAATACCTTTACTAGAGCATCATACGAAACCCTTTACTGGCTTTACTTTGCTTGAATAATTTAGACCATAAACCATTCGATTGTTCGGTTCGATATATATTATACGTTAGAAGTATATAGTATTTGAGAGATCATCGTTTTCGTGTTTTACTGTATTTAATGCATACCATCTAAATATGAGTTTGAACGCCGATTTTCTTTTGAAAGACATTTAATGTTTCACTTGTCCTTGTGTGTATTGAACATGAGAAACTGTGTGCTGCATGTTGATTATAAAACACATTATTGTTTACGTGTCTTTGTAACGTTCATTTTATTAACAGAACTTGGTATCGACAAAAGAGACAATAAAACTGAATTTAAAAGTTATGAATACAATATTTAAAGCTACACATACACGTTCAATGACGAGTATTAAGACAATCCTGTACTGATGTTTATATACAAATGGCATTCTAGTTAACTAAAAACATACTCAGTCTCTAATACAAATATCCCTGTCGGCCATTCGTATTAAATATGCGTTTATTGAGTATTTTAGACTCCTAAATACACTAGTATTTGATTGATTGTTCCATTTATTCGTGTAATCTTCTCTAATTTTCTTAATTGATGGGATCATGTAACCAACATTTTAGGTGCATTTAACGTTAAAATAGCAGTATGTCCAAGTCAACACAACAAAAGAGCTATGTTTCCTTGAGTCTAATAAAATCTTACGGCTGAATAGCTGTTAACCATAATGATCGTACATGCATATAATTTGCTGCGTCAATGAATTGTACAACATTACAACAATTAAATATTTGATTTACGGAAAGGAATTTTGCATTAAGTTTTCTTAATAATTGCTAGTTTATGTATTTGATCAGAATATTATTTAATATGTTGAAATTGTATTTTTAGTAAGCATATATGGTATTAAAACATAGCAATACCCATTCTAAAGTGTTTATGTAAGCAAATGATTGTCGTTCGCCCTATAAAGCTGATATATAATACTGCAAACTATAACATGTGTGATGTTAACGGCATTTTAACATTTACCTAAAACACCATCTGTTTGCATATGTTGACAATTGCCTTGAAAACAAACATTTATTGGTTAAATATATCGATTCATTCAACGTAAGAACGCGCTTGGATGTTTAAATAAGTATGCCAATTAATTGTCTGGTAATAGATGTCTCCGAAATCAGTTGTGTTACGTGCCAAGTTTAGTTTCCACCAAGCTTTGTTCTTCTTAAGTTTCTTGTGTTAATTGACGTCCTTAGATAAATGGAATGATTAAAAGCAAGGAGGAAAGAAAAGTTGCAGCTTTTTTTCCTTTCCCACTTATTTGAGATGTTCCTGGAAAACGCCGCTTGGCAAGAATACGTATTCCATAGATTCTACCTCAATTGCTCAATTGTGTATACATTACAGGGAATTGTTTTTGTGTGTCGGGGGGGGGGGGNGGGGGGGGGGGGGGATTTATGTCGTATAATGCTGTTGTGTTTTTTTGTTCGCCCAAGGTTATCACACTGTCGCGCCTTCATGGGGAGAATTGAATATATTTTACATAGCAACGTCATACGCTCTCCTAAAATTGATTCAATTTGCATAACCTTGAATGTGAAATAGTAAGTCGTAAAGGCTTTAGAAGAAACACGTATTACTTGATATTACATAGATTCTGTTTAGAATTTCGACGAATATATATATATCTTGTAACATGCATGTCAATTGGCATATTCATAATAACTATGGAAAATGTATAAATAAATAGCACGTACAATTAAGCAGCTAAATGCTTAAACGACGACAACGAATCCGATTTTCACAATTTATAAATAGATATAAGTCTGTTTCGTTCATGGAACATTGCATTGCATGTAAATGTCATTTAACAATTAGAGTTTTACAGTGGCAGTCCTCTGTAAACAATATATATAATCAATGAAAATCAATCAGATACCGTGCAGGTCATTATCGGTCTACCGGCTTGACCTCAGACCGGATATTGCCAATATTTGCAATTAACGAACCTGTCTAATCACTCGTTAATGCGTCTGTCAAATATTTCATCGAGCAAACACATTGATCTTTTTAAGAAACCAATCGATTTCCAGTTCTTAATAGCATTACTAGCGCATCATACCAAACATTTTACTTGCGTATACATTTTTTAGATCATAAACCATTCCCAGTTTCGGACTGTCTGAATCAATACCATTTTCAGCTAAGAATCTTTGTGCATAATCAACGGCAACTAAACCGCTTTACACAATTGATTGCTAGAAAAAAAATGTTCCCTACCCATGGTACATGACTTTGTTTGTGTGTGTGTCATTCCAAAAAATAGCGCTTTAAATAGGCAGTGCTATGTAACAAATAATATATGTAAATATAGTCAATACAAATCAATCAGATACCATGCAGGTCTTTATCGGTCTTTATGATTGATCTCAGGTCGGATACTGCCAGTATTTGCCATGAACGAACCTATGTGTCTGTCAAATATTATCGAGATAAAAAATTTGATCTTCTTAAGAAACCAATCAATTTCCAGTTCTAAGAAGCATATCTAGAGCATCATACCGAACCATTTACTTGCGCTTCAACAGTTTAGACAATAAACCATTCGATTTTTCGGTTCGATATGTATTATATGTTAGAAGTATATGGGGTCCGCAAATTGTATTTTTAAAAACATTTAATGTCTTAATTGTCATTGTGTGTTTCTTGACCAATAGAAAGTATAGGTTGCATTTTGATTATATAACGCATTATTTTTTACGTGTCTTTGTAACATTTATTTTTTTTTAAATACTTTGTATCGACCATTAAGACACTAAAAATGAATGTAAAAGTTCTGGATAAAATATTTTAAGTTACAAATATACGTTCAATGGAGAGTATTGAGACAGTCATGTTCTCATCTGCATATGCAACTGTGAATCTAACTCACTAACAACTCACTCCGTCTGTAATACAAATGTATCTATAGGTAATTCGAATTAAAAAGGCGTTAATTGAGTATTTAAGACTGATAAATCCATCAGTATTTAATTGATTGTTCCACAAACCATTATCCACAATATGTTCTTCTCTTCTCTAAATATCTTAAATATAATGCAAAACTTCATGTGCAAATCTTTATCAATTTATGTTATCCGAAGATCAGAAGGGTACTTTTTGGCATAAAATTTCTTCTCTATTTTTCTTATAATGGATGCATGTAACGAATCATTTGGTGCA
Source organism: Dreissena rostriformis (assembly GCA_007657795.1). Taxonomy (NCBI): domain Eukaryota; kingdom Metazoa; phylum Mollusca; class Bivalvia; order Myida; family Dreissenidae; genus Dreissena; species Dreissena rostriformis. The sequence goes on from VMBQ01001769.1 coordinate 53,739, forward strand.
TGTACCGTTAACACAATTATATGCAGAAATAAACTGACAGCACAGCTTTGCTTCCTTGAATCTCATACAATGTTTCGTCTGAATAGCGGTTAATCATCGTGATCAACCAAATAGATGATTCTTTGTATAAAAGTATTGTACAAAATTATGAACACAATTAAATATTGGCATTTATGGTAGGGAATTTTGCATAATTAATATTTGCTTGTTTATGTCTCTGATCAGAATAATGTGAAATATGTTGACATTGTATTGACAGTAAGTGTTTTAGGTATTAAAACACACAAATACAAATGCTTCGTTACGTGGTAAGCAAATGAGTGTCTTTCCTCGTATGTATCTGAAATGGTATAATTCTATCTGATGTTAATGGAAATTTAACATGATACTTAACACACAATATGGTTTCATCTATTGACAATTGCGTTGAAATAAAAACACTTGTTGGTTGAATAACTCGATTCATTCAATATGAGAACGCGCTCGGATTGTGTTAAATGTGTAAGCAAATTAAGTAACCGGTCATATATGACTCCGGCATTAGTTGTGTAATTAGCCAAATTTAGCTTCCACCAAGATGTGTTCTTCTTCTTATGTTTCCTGTGATTAATGACGTCCTCAGAAAAATGGAATAATTAATTGCAAGCCAGAAGAACAGAAAAGAAAGTGGCAGTGTTTTTCCTTTCCCACTGTTATGAGATTTTGATTGGAAACGTCGCTTTGCCAGCATAAATATTCCATAGATTCTGTCTCAAGCGTGTATAAATTACGAGGAATTGTTTTTGAGGGTCGGGGGACAGTTTTGTCGTATGATACTGTCGTTATTGCGTCCAAGGTTATCACATGGTGGCGCCCTCCTGGGGAGAAGTTAATATATTTAGCATAGCAACCACACATGCTCTCCTGAAATTAATTTTATTTGCATAACATTGAATGAAACAAAAGTTGTAAGTAACGCCTTCAGGAGCCACACACATTGCTTGACATTACAAATAGTCTGTGTATAAATTCGACGAATAGTTTTCTTTGTTTAGAACATAAATAAATGCATACACTAAGATTCTGGCATATGCGGTTCTTGTCGTTGATTTTTTCAGCAAATTGTATCAGTTTACAAATTATCATTTACCGTATTGTTAAGTGTGGAAAAATAGTTCTTGTCATAATACCACAACCTTAAGCTTTGGAATCCCAACATGTATATTATTCGAATTTGCAATGTTCTTAATCATAGCAATTCAGGTCAATTCTGTAAATAGATCTTAATGCACTTGACTTAAAAGCAGTTTAAAGGCAATTTTGTTAAAAACAGTGTTAGTTTCGAATACTTTATTGCTTTCCTTATTGTATATAATAAAACATGAGTTATTGAATTTGACAATGTTGTGAATTACATTATAATAACTCAAACGTAGTAATTTTTTATAAATAAAAATCCGTACAGTTTTTATATCCGCCGAAACTTTTTTTTTTTTGAATCAACGAGACATGTGGAGTCATATCATTGTGTCGTTAACATACATGATTTCCCTCTAATATCAAGACACGCCGGTTAAAATACTATGTTCACTTGTATGGTATTTTTTGCTTAAAGGAAGTCACCTCTTAGTCTCTTCTAATTGATTTAATCGTTCTATTACGGTTCGCTCTACTAATATTTCTACTATACCAAGAAGGCATCAACGGAAATATATTTGTCAATAAATATATCGGGGATAGAGAGTGCTGACTTCATAATTATATGATGATTTGACTCGCCTTTGGGATAACTTAGCTTATCCAATTTGGTTTCTATAGACAAATCATTTGTTTAGTTTCTCTGGGAATTTGCTGCTCATTGTGTCCTGTTTTCCTGCGATTAATACACACTTATTACTAGAAATAAGTAGGTTTTTCGTTTATGGTACATTGCATTACTTGTGAATGTTATCTCACAAATAGTGTTTTAAAGTGGCAGCCCTCTAAAAAATTTATATATAATCTATAAAAATCAATCAGATACCGTGCAGGTCTTTATTTCGGTCTGGATGAGTGACCTCAGGCCGGATATTGCCAATATTTTCCATGAACGAAACTGTCTAATCACTCGTAAATGCGTCTGTCAAATATATCATCGAGAAATAACGATTTATTTTCTTAAGAAACAAATCGATGTCCATTTCTTAATAGCATTACTATAGTATCATACTAAACCCTTAACTTACGCTTAAATAATTTAGACCATGAACCATTTGATGTTTCGTTTCGATATATAGTACACGTCAGAAATATATGCGGTCGGTCCGATATATCATGTTACCGATCATCTATTTCGTGTTTTACTGCATGTAAGGCATGAAAGGGATATGTGTATAAGAAGCATATGATGATGAGTACATGACTGTCTTAATACTCGCCATTGAACGTATATGTAACTTTACATATATTATCAAGAACTTTTAAATTCGATTGTCTCTTATACCAACGATACCATTTTTTTTTAAATAAAATAAACATTACTAAGACACTTTAGTCTTCTTTTTTTTCGTCAACAATAATGCCTTATATAATCAGCATGAGGAACATATTTTCTCTTTGTCAAGAAAAATAAAACATTAAATGTCTTTAAAGAGACAATCGGCGTTTAAAGAAAAATTTAAATTAGAAACCATACATGCTCTCTTGAAACTGATTTTATTTGCACAACCTTGAATGTGAAATAGTTATAAGGAAAGCCTTCAGGAGCCAGACACATTACTTGAGATAAGAGAGAGTATGTTTATAATATCCCAGAATATTTATCTTTTTTAGCAAATATAAAAAGTTTATAAATTAAGATTGTTGCAGATGCGGTTGTTGTTCTATGTTCTTCTGTTGTTGTTTTTTTTGTTCACATAAAATTCAATTCCTTAACGGATCATTAATTTACAGAATTGTAATGTGTGGATCATGTTTCGTTGTAAAAACACCTCTACATTATCATTGGAAATGCACGAAAATCTATTTTATATGTCCTTCATCATCGATATTCTGGTCAGTTACTTCAAATAGCTCTTTATGGATATGACCATTCGGGTGTAACAAATTGCTTTCTGCACTTAATTTTTAAGAAGTTGTTCGTACTAAATACTTATGTTCTATTCTTTTTTTTTCATAGGTTGAGACTTGACTAATTTAAATTAACAATTCTGTCAGTGACAAAATAAAAGACAAATATTTCAATCATGAATATTTGTTATTAATAACGCTCCGTAAATTTTCATAACATGACGATTTTTTTTTTTTGAATGAACAGAGACATGGGAGTCAGATCATTGTATGGAGTAAATACATGCATTCCCTCCAATATCAAGACACTCCGGTTAAAATATAGATATTATTGTATGGCGGTGATGCGGCCCTGTCAGTGACAAGTATTACTAAACATATAATTGTATACGATTGCAATGTGTAATCGTCTAATGGCACATCATTTCCACCACAATTAGAAACGTAATTGGTTTAATAGTTGCCCTAACGGTAGTTTATCTAATTCGGTAAGCTAATCTAATTTGTATAGTATAGAAGAAAGGCATCGAGGAAAATATATTTGAAAATGAATATCTTTGGGATGGAGATGGACTTCTTATAAATTGTATGATGATTGGTCACGTCTTTGGGCTAACTAGGTTATTCAAATCTGGTCTCTATAAACAGGGGATGTTTTTGTTTCTCTGTGAATTAGCTGTCAATTGTGTCTTGTTTTTCCGCGTTTTATACACTGCTTAGTTTGTATAGATAGACAAGTCTCACTTAAAGTAGAAATCGCACACATCATTGTGAGACATTTCTTTGCATTAACGGCTGACTTGGCTGTCGTTAATATTCTGACACTCACACGATGACAATCTATAAAGATATTAACCAAGTGAAACGTCAGCTGAACCAGAAGAATCGCAAAAATGGAAACCTTATTATAGCATGTGTTACTTTATCTATGGCATGGCGCAAATTGTCTACAGATGTGACTTGCTAGAAATATGGTTGAAGCTTTAAGCCGGGGGCATTCAATTGTCATAATCACGATTCCTATGGAAACTGTCTAAATCAATAGCATGTACAGCTAAGAAGTTTTATGCTAAATCAACGGCAACTAAACCGCTTAACTCAATTTATTGCTAGAAATAAATGTTTTCCGTTCCTGGTACATTACTTTGTTTATGTGTGTCATTCCAAACATTAAATAAGCAGTGCTCTGTATAAAAAGCATATATGTAAATAAAGTTAATGAAAATCCATCAGATAGTGTGCAGATCTTTATCGGTATGCATGATTCATCGAAGGCCGGATATGCCAATAGTATCAATGCACGAACCAATCTAATGCGCCTGTCAAATATACCATCGAGAAACAAATATATACTTAAGAAACCAATTGATTTCCAGTTCTCAAAATTCCAAATAGCATTACAAGAGCATCATACCAAACATTTTACTTGCGTTAAAATATTTTAGACCATAAACCATTTGAAGTTTCGGATCGATATATATATTATACGATAGAAGTATATGGGGTCAAATAAATCATGTTACCGATAATCTTCTTTTTTGTCTTAATGTATGTTAGGCATACCATCTTAATATGAGTTTCAACGTCAATTGTCTTTTTCAAGACATTTATGTTAATATTGTCATTGTGTTTCTTCACAAAGTGAAAATATGTGTTGCATGCTGATTATATAACGCAGTATTGTCGATACAAAAAATAGTATGCTGAAAACTCTTAGGATTATGTAACGGTTATTTTATCTAAAAAAGACTTGATATCGTTTATAAAGACAAAAAACGAATTTTAAAGTTCAGATTAGAATATTTAAAGTTTAAAAATCAATGGCTTGAAGAGAGAGATACATAAACGTTCAATCGCGAGTATTAAGACAATGCTGCTCTTATGTTTAACTCTCTAGCAACCATCTTCGTCGCCAATACAATTATCCCTATCGGCCATTACCATTAAATAATTGAGTTTTCAAGAATGGTTAATACAACAGTATTTAATTGATGGTCCTCTCAGTTCGTGTTCCAACCATTATCCACAGTCTATTAATCTCCTCTCTGAATATCGTCTATATACTGTAAAATGGACTGTGAATGTCCAATCTCTATCAATTCATGATAAACGATGTATTAAAATTCGAAGATCAAAAATGTACTTTGAGGCTTCAATTGTCTTCTCTGATTTTCTCTTAATAGATTGTATGTAGCATTTCATGTAACAAATTATTTGCTGCATTTACGTTAACATTAAGCCGAAATAAACACAACACCATAGCTTTGTTTCTTTGCATCTCATAAAATGTTTCCTCTTAATAGCTGTTAATCATCACGATCTACCATACGTGTGAATCTGTGTGAACATGCTTAGTTGAACATAATGCAAGCATATAAATTTTCATTCACGTTGGACAATTTTGTATTCCGTATACGTAATATGTGTCGTTTTATTTATTTGATCGGAATATTGTTATATATATAGGATCTGACATGTGCTGTCATATCATACCATATTTTATTAAACGAGTTCAGGAATTTTGTTAGTAAGCGAGCCTTTTAATAAAATATGGTATGATATGACAACGAGTGTCAGATCTTTTTTATCACATGCTTTTAAACTAAATAAAATACATCTTAATTGACCAAACAAATGCTGACAGATCTAAAAGTTGTTTACTATCGTGACGTCATTTCATGTTGACGACGTCATTTCACCAAAATAAAGCCATGCAATTGGTTAGTTATTGATTTTGTAGCCAATGAAAACGCTTTAAAATGTTGTATTACACATGTGTAATATAAAAATATATGTAATGGCTTTATTACATGGGAAACAAGCTATAGCATGTGATAAATGTTGATATGGTATTGGCAGTAAGCATATAGGTATTCAAACATAGCAATTCAAATCCCAAGGTTCATTTGAAAGCAAATAATTGTAATCCGTCCTATGCAGCTGATATATTATAATTCTGCAAAATATTAAATGTGTGATATTGTTCAAACAAAATCGTTGCATATGTTGACCAATGCCTTGGAAAAACACTCGTTGATGAAAAAACTCATTTCATTCAACATAAGAACGCACTCGAAAGTGTCTGGGCATACGTGTCTCCGGCATTAGCTGTGTTACTAGCCAACTTTAGTTTCTACCATGTTTTGTTTTTTCTAGTGTTTCTTGTATAAGTTGGTGTCTTAAGAGAAATGGAAATAGTAATTTCAAGCATGTATATGGGATGTTGATTGGAAACGTTGCTTTGCCAGCTCACGTGTTCTATAGATTATATATCAATTGTGTATACATTACAGGGACTTGTTTTTGTGCTTCAGGGGAAGTGTATGTCGTATGATACTATCGTTGTTTTCGTCCAAGGTTTGCACAATGTGACGCTCTCAAGGGAGAAGTTAACATATTTAATACAGCAACCTTACACGCTCTCCTGAAAATGATTTTATTTGCATAACATGTAATGTAAACTAGTCTGTTTTAACGCCTTCAGGAGACACACACATTACTTGACGTTACAAATAGTCTACTTATAAATTCGAATCTAAGATTATGGCATATGCGGTTCTTATCGGTGATTTTCTCAGAAAATTGTATCAGTTTACGAATTATCATTTACCGTATAGTTACGTGTGGACAAATATTTCCTGGCATAATGCCACAATCTTATCCTTTCTAATCCCGACATGTATATTTTTCGCATTATCATGTTCTTCATCATAGCAAATCCGGTCAATTCTGTAAATAGTTCTAAATCCAAATTGCGCATTGTACTTGACTTTAAAGCAGTTATAAGTCACGTTGTTAAAAAAAGTGTTAGTTTCTTAAAATACTATTTTGTATACCTTATTTCATATAATGAAACAGGAGTTATCGAATTTTACAATGCTGTGAGTGCTAACATAATGCCTCAAACATAGGTATTCTTAATTTATTTCAATACATACAGTTTCAATATCTGCTGAAATATTGTTTGAATGAACTGAGACATATGAAGTCATATCGTTGTGTTTTTAACATAAATAATTTCCCTCCAATATCAAAACACGCCGGGTAAAATATTATGTTCGCTTGTCTCCTCGCTTCTAATTGATTTACTCGTTGCCCTTAAGGTTCACTCCTCTAATATTTCTAGAATTCCAAGAAGGCATCAAAGAAAATATATTAATCAATCCATATCTCGGGGATAGAGAGTTCATTATTGTCTGATGATTTGTCACGCCATTAGGATAAAAAAGTTTATCAAATTTGGTTTCTATAGACAAGGGAAGTTTAAGTTTCTCTGGGAATTTTCTGTCCATCGTGTCCTGTTGTTCCTACGGTTAATACACTGTTGAGTTTGTATGGATAGTAATGGCTCATGAGACTTGTATTTGCATTCTTGGATGTCGTTAATGTTCGGATGCTTACACGGAATAAAGCTACTTAAAGTATTAAAAAGTGAAACTAATGCTGCACCAGCAGGAGATACCTAATGATAGCGTGTGGTCCTTTATCGCCGGCAATGCGTCAATTTTCAAAGAATGGAACACAGAATAAACGTGCTTAAAAACCTGGCAGAACCATTAAATTTGAAGTCGGGGGCTTTTCTAAAATTACTATGGAACATTTCTAAATCAATAACATGTACACGTGAAAAGCTCAAGGATAAAACCGGGACAACTTAACCGCTATACACAATGAATTGCTAGATATAAATACGCTTTTCGTTCATGATACATTTCATCATGATCAACCACAAATATGATTATTTGTGCATTTATGTTTTTGTTTTTGATCAGTATATTGTTTAATATGTTGAAATTATATTGGCAGTAAGCATATATGGTATTCAAACAAATCTAAAACGAATTATGAGGTATATTTGTACGCCAATGATTGCCATCCACCCTATATAGCTGAAATATATTATAATTCTGCAAACTATTACATGTGTTATGTTAACTGAATGTTAACATGATACTGTACACACAATATTGTTGCATATGTTGACAATTGCCTTAAAATACAGTTTTTTTCATTTCCCTCTTATTTGAGTTGCTGATTGAAAACGTCGCTTGACCAGCATGCGTATTCCACAGATTCTGCCTCAATTGTATATAAATTACAGGGAATTGTTTGTGTGCATCGGGAGAAATTTATATCGTAGTATTCTGCTGTTTTTCCATCACACTGTCGCGCCGTCATGGGGAGAATTTCATATATTTACTGTAGAAACCATACACGCTCTCCTGCTATTGATTTTATTTTCGCAACCTTTAATGTGTAATAGTAAAGTCTTCAGGAGCCAGACACATTATTTGACATAACATAAAGTATGTGTATAATATCCACGAATATTTATCGTTATTAGAAAGATAATATTTTTTTTAATTAAGTTTGCTTCAGATACGGTTGTTGTCCTGGAATATTCTGTTGTTTTTTTCTCAGGAAATGTAATCCCTTCACGCATTATCAATAAACCATATGGTAAAGTGTGAATAAATTTGTGTTGACCACCTCTACCTTATCATTTGAAATCCACGAAAATCTATTATTCGCATTTTATATGTCCTTTAACATCGCGCTTCTGGTCAATAACTTTAAATAGCGCTTAATGAATATGCCCATTTTGGTGTAACACATTGCTAGCTGCACTTATTTATTTGTTAAGCAGTTTTACGTCGACGTAGTTGAAAACAGAGTAAGCTTCTAAAAATACTTATGTTTTATTTTTTATTATAGGTTGAAAATATGAGTAATTTAATTTTACAATGCTGTAATTGACAAAATAAACGACAAGTATTTCAATCATGGTTATTTTTTTATATTTCCTTCATCATCGCGATTCTGGTCAATAACTTTAAATAGCGCTAAATGAATATGCCCATTTTGGTGTAACACATTGCTAGCTGCACTTATTTATTTGTTAAGCAGTTTTACGTCGACGTAGTTGAAAACAGAGTAATCTTCTAAAAATACTTATGTTTTATCTTTTATTATAGGTTGAAAATATGAGTAATTTAATTTTACAATTCTGTAATTGACAAAATAAACGACAAGTATTTCAATCATGGTTATTTTTTATTAACTTCAATCCGTACATTTTCATTACATGCCGACATTTGTTTTGAGTGAAATGAAACCTGGGAAGTCAGATCATTGAATGGAGTAAATATATGCATTCTTTCCAATATCAACACACTCCGGTTAAAATAGACATGTTATTGGATGGTGGTGATACAAACTTGTCAGTTACAGTAAATTTTACGAAAACTATAATTGGATACGATTGCCATGTGTGATCGTCTAATGGCCCATCTTTCCCACCACAATTTGTTACGTAATTAGTTCAATCGTTGCCCCTACGGTTAGCTAATCTAATTTGTATAGTATAGCAGACAGGCATCGAAGCAAATATATTTGAAAATGGATATCGTCGGGATGGAGAGCGCCTACTTATAAATTATATAATGATTGGTCACGCCATTGGGCTAACTAGGTTATTCAAATATGGTTTCTTCAGAAAATAGATGTTTTAGTTTTTCTGGAAATTTGCTGTCAATTGTGTCTTGTTTTTCTGCAGTTTATACACTGCTAAGTTTGTATGGATAGCCTGGGCTCTAAATAAAGTAGAAATTGCACACGTCATCATGAGACATTTCTTTGCATTAACTGCTGACTTGGCTGTCGTAAACACTCACACGACGACAAGCTTTAAAGATATTAACAAAGTGAAGTAAGTTGCACCCGAAGAGTGGAAAATGGAAACCGTATTATTGCATGTGGTCCTTTATCAATGACAGTGCGTAAATTGTCTACAAATGTTATTTGCTAGAAACATAATTGTAGCTTTAAGCCGGAGGCATGCCAATTGTCATAATCATGATTCCTATGGAAACTGTCTAAATCAATAGCATTTACAGCTAAGAAGCGTAATGCTAAATCAACGGCAACTAGACCTTTCCACAATTTATTTGCTAGAAAAAAATTATGTTTTCCGTATATTGTACATTACTTTGTTTGTGTGTGTCATTTCAATATTAGCGCTGTAAATGTGAAGTCCTCTGTAAAAAAAAATAAATATGTAAATATAGTCAATAAAGTAAATTAGATACCGTGCACGTCTGTATCGGACTGCATGATTGATCGCAGGCCGGATATCGCTAACATTATCAATGCACGAACCAATCTAATGCGCCTGTCAATTATATCATCAAGAAAAAACAATATTCTTAAGAAACCAATCGTTTCCCAATTTATGATAGGATTCAATACAAAAAACCTTTTACTAGCGCTTATATAGTTATACTATAAGACGTTCGAGTTTTTGGTTCGATGAATACTATACGTTGGAAGTATATGGGGTCCGAGAAATCATGTTACCGATCATCTTTTTCGTGTTTTACTGTATGTAAGTCATACCATATAAATATTTCTTTCAACGCCGATTGTCTTTTTAAAGAGATTAAATGCTTCATTTTTCATGTCGATGCTTGACAAAGAGAAAATGTGCGCTGCGTGTTAATTATATAACACATTATTGTCTAAGAAAAATAATCATATTAATCTTAAGACTTCCAAGTCTATGTTACGTTTATTTTATTTAACAAAAAATACTTGATATCATTAATAAAAACAATACGACGAATTTTAAAATTTATAGTAAAATATTTTAAGTATAAAAATCAATGGCTTGAAGAGGGAGATACATATACCTTCAATGGCGAGTATTAAGACAATACTGCGCTTACGTTTAACTCCCTAACAACCATCTCCGTCTCCAATACAAATATCCCTGTCGGCGATTCTCATTAAATAATTGAGTTTCCAAGACTGGTTAATACAACAGTATTTAATTGATTGGTCCTCTAAGTTGTTCGTGGTCAAACCATTATCCACAGTCGATTCCTCTCCTCTCTGAATATATTCAATATAATTTAACATGTCAAGTTAATTTCAAATCTCTATCAATTCATAAATATCCGATGTGATGACATTCGAAGATCCAAAAGATACTTTGAGGCTTAAACTGGCCTTTGTCATTTTCTCTTTATAGATTATATGTAGCATTTCATGTAACAGATATATTGCTGCATTTACGTTAACATAGTGCCGAAATAAACACAACAGCATAGCTTTGTTTCTTTGAATTTAATTACATGTTTCGTCTAAATAACTGTTAATCATCATGATCTACCATACATGTGATTTTTTGTGAACATGTGACGTACAACATTAGGAACGCAGATAACTTTTTCATTTACTTTAGGGAATTTTGAATTCAGTATAGGAAATATGCGTCATTTTTTTATTGTATCAGAATATTTATTTACACGTTAATGTTTTATTGGCAGTAAGCGTTTATGTATTCAAACATAGCAATAACAATTCTTATTTGTATTTGTAAGCAAATAATGCTTATCCGCCTTATATAGTTCATATATTATAATTCTGCAAACTATTAAATGTTTGATTTTAACGGAATTTTAACATGATACTTAACACCAAATCTTGTTGCATATGATGACAATTGCCTTAAAACAAACTTGTTGGTTAAATAACTAGATTCATTTAACATGAGAACGCGCTTGGATTTTGTTCAATGTGTAAGCCAATTAAGTGACCGGTCATAGATGTCTACGGTATTAGTTGTGTTAGTAATGCTTATACTAGCCTACTTTAGTTTCCACCAGTTTTGCTATTTTGATGTTTCTTGTGTTTATTGGCGCCCTTAAAGAAATGGAATGATTAATTTCACGCATAAAGAAAAGAATATTGGCAGCTATTTTTCATTTCTCACTTATATGAGATGTTGATTAAAACGTCTCTTTGCCAGCATACGTATCCAAAAGATTCTGTCCCAATCGGGTATAAATTACAGTAAATTGTTTTTATGCGCCGGGGGAAATATATGTCGCATGAAACTGTTGTTGTTTCGTCCAAGGTTATCACATTGTGGCGCCCTCCTGAGAAGAACATAGCAACCACACACGCTCTTCTACAATTCATTTAATTTGCATAACCTTGAATGTGAAATAGTTGGTAGTAACGCCTTCAAGAGCCAAACACATTACTTGACATTACATTGAGTATTCTAATAATATCGAGGAATATTTCACTGTTTTAGAAAAAAAAATACATTTATATATTTAGATTGTTTCAAATGCGGTTGTTGTCGTTGTTTTTTCTAAGAAAATTGAATCAGTTCATACGTTATCATTTTACATGTCCTTCATTAGCGATTCTGGTCAATTTGTTGTTTATAGCTCTCAATGGATATGCTTTATTGCGTATAACAAAGTGCTGTCAACCCATTATCTGTTTTCACACCTGAAAGTCTATACACAGAGGTTTCTTTGTTTTACCATACTGTTATTTTTTTTAAATCATTTAGATACAATTATGTTCGTGTGATATATTTTATTGTTATTGTATAGGGAGAAGAACTCTATAAGACCTTGTCTTGCGTTACTTTCCTATTCGAACATGAACGTATTATAAACATTGTTGAAATTCTATGTAAAAATGTGCATTGTTTGAAATAAATAGGTTTAAACTAACAAAGTGCTTTTTCACTTCACTTTAAGCAGTTTTATGTCGACGTGGTTAAAAACAGTGTATGCTTCTTTAAATACTATGTGTTGCTCTTTATACAAAGATATAAAACATGAGTGGTTTAATTTCACAATACTGTGAATGATACAATAATGACTCAATCAGTGTGGCCCTTTATTAAGTACAATCCGTACATTTTAATTATATTCGGAAACTTTTGTTGTATGAAATGAGCTATGTGAAGTCATATTATGGTATTGTGTAAATATATGCCTTCCCTGCTATATATCCAGACAACCCGGTTAAAACACACATTTTATTGGAAGGCGTTGATACGAACTTTTCAGCAAAAATACATATTACTAAAAAACAAAATGACGGCATGTGAGATCGTCTAATCGTTGATCTATTCCACACGTGGCTATGTAACTGGTTTAATCGTTGACCTTACGGTTAGCTGCTCTAATGTTTCAAGTATAGTAAGCAAGCATCGAAGCAAATATATTTGAAATGAATAACGTGGGGATAGAGAGCGCTGATTTCATAATCGTATGATGATTGTTCATGTCATTGGGATAACTATGTTATTCCAATCTGGTTTCTATAAGCAATGGATGTTTTATTTCTCTGAGAATTAGCTGTCGATTGTGCACACATCATCATCATCAGAATTTTCTTTGCATTAATGGCTGACATCGCGGTCGTAAATGGTCTGATACTGACACGAAGAAACGCTTTTAAAATATGAGCACAGTGAAACTTAAGCTGCATCAGCAGGCGAGGAACATTATTTTAGCATGTGGTCTTTTACCTTTGACAAGACGCCAATTGTCAACTAATGTGACATAGAACAAACGTGCTAAAACATAATTGAAGTATGAATCTTAAAGTCGGAGGCATGGTAATTGTCATATTTTGAATTCCTATGGACAAGGCTAAATCATTAGCATGAACAAGTAAGAAGCTAAATGCCAAAACTACGGCAACCTAACCGCTTAAAACAATATATAACTAGAAATAAGTATGATTTTCGTTCATAGTACACTAAATAGCTTGTGAATGTCATTTTCCAATTACCGTTTTAAATTGGCAGTCTTCTGTAAAGAGAATATATATAATCTATAAAAATCAATCAGATGCCGTGCAGGCCTTTATCGGTCTGCATGATTGACCTCAGGCCGGATATTGCCAATATTTGCCATGAACGAACCTGTCTAATCACTCGTTAATGCGTCTGTCAAATATATCATCGAGAAACAAAATTGATCTTCTTAAGACACCAATCGATGTCAAGTTCTTAATAGCATTACTAGAGCATCATACCACACTTTTTACTTGCGCTGATATAGGTGAGACCATAAACAATTCGATGTTTCGGTTTGACGTATATCATACGTTAGAAGTATATGCGGTTCGAGAAATCATGTTACCGATCATCTTTTTCGTTTTTACTGTATGTTAGGTATACCATCTTAATATTACTTTCAACCGTGATTTTCTTTTATAAGAGATATAATGTTTCATTTTTCATTGTGTTTCTTGACAAAGATTACATATGTTATGCATGATGATTATATAACGCATTAGTGTTGACGTGTCTTTGTAACTTTTTTTTAATAAAAAAATACTTGGTATCGTAGGTATAAATGACAATCAAATTTAACAATGCTGGATAAACATTTAAAGTTACAAATATACGTTCAATGGCGAGTATAAAGACAATCATGTACTCATCCTCATATGCAAATATGAATCTAACTCACTAACAACTCAGCCTCTAATTCACATATCCCTTTCGGCCATTAGTATTAAAAAGGCGTTCCGGTAATTGAGTATTATAGACTGGTTAATACACCAGTATTTTATTGATTGTTCCGCTTAGTTCGTGTACAAACCATTATCAACAATATATTTATCTGAATATCTTAAATATACTGTTAAATGTCCTATGCATATCAAATTTCTATCAATTCATGATATCCGATGTGTTGACATTCGGAGATGAAAAAATTCAAAATTTTCAATTCCACGGCATTATATATAAATTTGGCAGTATATAAGCTGGTACTACATGATGATTTTAGAAGCAATTCGAATTCATGTAGGATAGGCCAGTGACCGTAATAAGGTTTAAAATAGTTCAGTCTGAGCTCTTTATACATTGGGCAAATAAAATGATTTTCTGTTTCAATTTGGTTCATGTTACAGGATCAACAGGTTCGTTTATTTATGGGCATGGTCGTGTATCTACCAATTCCAATAGCAAATTTGTGTAAGGCTGTTCTGAATCTTGCAAGAGCAAACCTTTATTTCTGTTCATGATTTGTTTGCAAATATGGTTCGAATTAGAGTTCTTGTTTAACAAGAGAACATGTTTTCAATTCAGATGATAAGCTAACGTCGAAATGCCAGGTTTGATGATAGCTATAATTCGCATTTTAATTATTTCCAACAGCAAAGCTTTGCTTCTTTGAATCTCATAAAATGCTTCGTTTAAATAGCTGTTTATCATCGTGACCAACCACATAATTATGCGCATTGATTTCCCGCTTTGCACAGTATCAAAATCGCGAAATGCCAAAAAAATGTATGTTCGGCATTTTGATTTGGGACCATCGATATAATTGGGATGTGTTATCGTCTAATCGTAGATCGATGTCACCACAATTGGCCACGTAATTGGTTTAATCATCGCCCTTACGGTACGCTTTACTAATGTTTCTATGCAAGCATCGAAGATAGTATATTTGTCGATGATATCTTAGGGATGAAGAGCGCCGATTCCATAATTGTTTGATGATTGGTCAAGCCATTAGGCTAACTATGTTATTGCAATTTAGTTTGTATCGACAAGGGAAGTTTCATATTCTCTGGGAATTTCTGTCAATTTTGTCCGGTTTGTCGGCGATTAATACACTGCTGAGTTTGTATGGATCGTCAGGGCACTACTTAAAGCAGAAACAGCACACATTATCATGAGAGTTGTATTTGCATCATGGCTAACTTGGCTGTCGTAAATGTTTTGACAATGTCACGAAGAAAATTGTTTTTTAATGAATAAAGTGCAACGTAAGAACACAGACCTTATTATTTCATGTCGTTTTTATCTATGGCAATGCTCCAATTCCAAAACAATTTTACACAGAACAAAAGTGCTAGAAACATAATTGAAGTACTTACTGTAGGAGGCATGTCAATTGTCATATTTGTAATCCCTTCGGAACATTTCTAAATCAATAACAGGTACAAGTAGGAAGCTCAGTGCTTAGTAACAGCAACTTAACCGCTTTACACAATTTATTACTCAAAATAAATATGTTTTCCGTTCATGGTACATTACTTTGTTTGTGTGTGGCATTTCAAAATTAGCGTTTTAAAATGGCAGTCCTCTGTAAAGAAAATATATATCATCAATAAAAATCAATCAGATAGTATGCACGTCATTATCGGTCTGCATGAATGACCTCAGGCCGGATATTGTCAATATTATCCATGAACGAACAATACTAATGCGCCTGTCAAATATATCATCAAGAAAAAAATATATTCTTAGAAAACCAATCGATGTCCAGATCTTAATAGCATTACAAGAGCATCATACCAAACCTTTTACTTGCGCTAAATAGGTGAGACCATAAACCATTCGATTTTTTGGTCCGATGTGTTGTATACGTTAGAAGTATATGCGTTCCGAGAAATCATGTTACCAATAATCTGTTTCGTTTTTTTTTACTGTATATACGGCACACCATCTAAATATTACTTCCAACTCCGAGTGTATCCTGACAGACGTGTAATGCTTCATTTTTCATGTTTTTTTATTAACAAAGAGAATATATGTGCTGCATGTTGATTATATAACGCAGTATTGTTGACGAAACAATAATTGTCTGAAGACTGTCGTGTCTTTGAAACGTTGATTTTATTACAAATACTTGGTATCGTTAATAGTGTCCATACAAACGAATTTAAAAGATTTTATTTAGATATTAAAAGTTACACATAAACGTTAAATGGCGAGTATGTAGACAGTCATGTACTCATATTCATATGCAAGTGTGAATCTAACTTTACCTCCAATACAATTATCCCTATCTGGCATTCGTATTAAATAGGCTTTACTTGAGTATTTTAGATAAGTAAATACTCTAGTATTTTATTGATTGGTCAACTTGGTTCGTGTACAAACCGTTATCCACAATATATGGCTATCTTCTGTGAATATCTTAAATATAATGTAAAATGTCGTATGAACAACAAATCTCTATCAATTCATTATATCCGATGTGTTGAAATTCGAAGATCTAAAACATTATTTTAAGCTTAAATTGTCTTCTTTACTTTTCTCTTTCTGGATGCATGTATCGACTCATTTGATGCATTTACCGTTAAATTGAATTATATGCCGAAATAAACAGAACGGCGCAGCTTAGCTTCTTTAAAATCTCATGAAACGTTTCTTCGGAATAGCTGTTAATCACCATGATTAACCTCATTCATGAGTCTTAGTGTAAATGTACTGTACAACATTATGAACGCAATTGAATATTGGCATTTACGGTAGGGTAGTATTCTTAATATTTACTATTTTTGTATTTGATCAGAATATTGTTTAAAATGTTTAAATTGTATTGACAATAAGCATATATGGTATTCGAAGATAGCAATACAAATTCTTAGGTTTATATGTAAGCACATGATTGTCATCTACCCTACATAGCTGATATATAATAATTATACAAACTATATCATTGTTGACGTTAACGGAATGTCTACATAATATTGTACACACAATCTCGTTGCATATGTTGACAATTGCCTTGAAAAAAAAAACACTTGATTCAAAAACTCGATTCATTCAACATAAGACCGTGCTTGGATTTGTTCTATTAGTGTGCCTGGTCATGGATGTCTCCGGAATTAGTTGTTTTACTAGCCAACTTTATTTTCCACCAGTGCTGTTATGTTTTTTTTCTTGTGTTAATTGGCGTCCTTAGAGAAATTGAATTAGTAATTGGCAGCATCGAGAAAAGAAAAGTGGCAGTGTTTTTCCCATGTATATGAGATGTTGATTGGAACGTCTCTTTGCCAGCATACGTATTCCAGAGATTTTGTCTCAATCGTGTATAAATTAAAGGGACATGTTTTTAACATTGAATGTGAAATAATTAGGAGCTAAGCCTTTAGGAGACACAAACATAACTTGACATTACATAGAGTATTTTAATAGTATCGACAATTGTTTTTCTCTTTTTTTTTCAGAAAATACAATACATCTATACATTACGATCGTTTTAAATGATGTTGTTGTCGTTGCTTTTCTTAGAAATTTCAATCAGTTCACTCATTATTATTTTAACGTATAGTAAATTGTGTAACAATATTTTGGTCAAACCACCTAGATCTTATCATTGGAAATCCAGACATGTCTATTATTTGCATTGTACATGCCTTTTACTATAGCGATTTGGTCCATTTCTGTAAAACGCTCTAATTGGATATGCCCTATTGCAGTTGATGCATATAGTTTTATGATAAAACATAAGTTCTTGAATTGTACAATGATGTGAGTGATACGATCATGACTCAAACATATCTATTTTTTATTGATTACCAGCAGTATAGTTTCACTATATGCCGAAATGTGTTTTGAATTGACTAAAACATATGCAGTAATAAGATTGTCAAAATGCATGCTTTCCCTACAATATGCGGTTAAAATATTTATTGTATTGAAAAGCGGAGATACAAAGCTCTAAGAAGCATTACTAAAAATAACATTCAATACGACTACAATGTTTGATCGTCTAATCGTTTAATCGATGCCACAACAATTCGCCGTGTATTTTGTTTAATCGTAGCCCTTACGGTTAGCTCCTCTTATATGTCTACTTAACCGAGCAGGCATCGAAGAAAATATATTTGTCAATGAATATCTTGGGGATATATAGTGCTGACTTCATAATTATATGATGATGTGTCACGCCATTGGTATAACTATGTTTATGCAATTTGATTTCTTTAGACAAGGCATGTTTAAGTTTCTCTGGGAAGTTGATGTCAATTGTTGGCGGTTTTTCTGCGTGTTATTTGCTGTTGAATTTGCAAGGATATTCATGACACATGAGACGTGTATTTGCATGCATTCATAGCTGACTTTGCTGTCGTAAATGTTCTAAAGCAGATACGAAGTAAAGCTATTTGAATTATTACAAAGTGAAACTCAAGCTGAACCAGCAGGGGGGAAACATGAGAGCACGTGGTCCTTTATCTCCGGCAAGGCGTCCATTTTCAAAGAATGTGACACAGAATAAACGTGCTAAAACAAATGCTGAAATATGAAATTTGAAGTCGGAGGCATGTCAATTTTCATGTTCATAATTACTTTGGACCATGTCTAAATCAATAGCATGCACAAGTCAGACTCTAAATTCGTAAACGACGGCAATTAATCCGATCCTCACAATGTATTACTAGAAATAAGAATATGTGTCGTTCATGGTACAGTGCATTGCTTGTGAATGCCATTTTACAATTAGAGTCTTAAAGTGGCAGTCCTATGTAAACAATATATATAGTCAATGAAAATCAATCAGATAACTTGCAGGGGTTTATTGGTCTACATGGTTGACCGCGGGCCGGATATTGCTAATATTAGCCATGAACGGACCTGTCTAATCTCTCGTTAATGTGTCTGTAAAATATATCATCGAGACAAAAAAGATTGACCTTCTTAAAAAACCAATCGATTTCCAGTTTGTAATGCATTACTAGAGCATTATACCAAAAACCTTTTACTTGCGTTTATATAGTTGAGACCATAAACCATTCGAATTTTGGTTCAAAAATGATATTGCCGATCATCTTGTTCGTTTTTTACTCTATGTAAGGCATACCATCTACGTATCACTTTCAACGCCGATTGCCTTGTTAAAAACATTTAAGTTTTTATTGTTCATTGTGTTTTGAAAAAGAGAAAATATGTGCTGCATGTTGATAAAATACGCAATATTTATTGACGAAAAAAATGATATGAATTCTGAAGTTCCTTCATAACGTTTATTTTATTTAGTATACTTGGTATCGTTGGCATAAGAGACACTCAAATTTTAAACTTCTGGATAAAATATTAAATATGACGCATATACGTTCAATGGCGAGTATTAAGACAGTCATTTACTCATGTTCATATGCAAATGTTAATCTAACTCAGCCTCTAATACAATTATCGCTATCGGCCACTCGTATTAAAAAGGCCACGGTAATTGAGTATTGTAGACTGGTACAGGGCATTGTTTTTATAAATCGGGGGATTTATATCGTATGCTTGTGCTGTTTCTCCGTCACACTGGCTTCATAGGGAGAATTTAATATATTTAAAAAAGAAACCATACACGCTCTCCTGAAATTTATTTTATTTGCACAACCTTGAATGTGAAATAGCTATAAGTAAAGCCTTCAGGAGCCAGACACATTACTTGACATAACATAGAGTATGTTTATAATATCCACGAATATTTCTCTTTTGTATCGAATATAATATTTTTTTTAATTAAGATTGCTTCAGATACGGCTGTTGTTCTGATATTATTCTGTTGTTTTTTCTCAGGAAATTCAATCCCTCACGCATTATCAATTAACCATATGGTAAAGTGTGGATAAATGTGTGATGACCACCTCTACCTTATCATTTGAAATCCAGGAACATCTTTTAATGTGTCTAGTATAGTAAGCAAGCATCGAAGAAAATAGATTAGAAATGAATATCTCGGGGATAGAGAGCGCTGATTCCATAACTGTATGATGATTGATCACGTCATGGACATAACTATGTTATTCCGATACGGTTTCTATAGACAATGGCTGTTTTTATTTCTCTTGAAATTAGCTGTCGATTATGAATTGTTGTTTCCGCGGTTTATACACTGCTGAGTTTCTATGGGTAGTCAGGGCTCTACTTAAACTACAAATCGCACACATCATCATTAGACTTTCATTTGCATTAATGGCTGACTTGGCTGTCGTAAATTGTTTGAAGCTGACACAAAAAAATGCTATTAAAAAAAAGGGAAACTCAAGCTGTATCAGCAGGAGAGAAACATTAGGATCGCATGTGGTCCTTAATCTCCGGCAAGGCGTCAATTTTCAAATAATGGGACACAGAATAAACGTGCTAGAGACTATAATTGTGTGTGCTATAATAGTGCTATAATTCCTATGGACAAGTCTAAATCATTAGCATGTACAATTAAGAAGATAAATGCTTAAACGACGGCAACTTATTCGATCGCCACGATGTATCACTAGAAATAAGTATGTTTATCGTTCATGGTACATGGCGTTACTTGTGAATATCGTCTCACGATAAGCGTTTGAAAGTGGAAGTTCTCTGTAAAAAATATTTATATAATCTATTAAACAAAATCAATCAGATACCGTTCATGTCTTTATCGGTCTGGATGTTTGACCTCAGGCCGGATATTGCCAATATTTGCCATGAACGAACCTGTCAAATCACTCGTTAATGCGTCTGTCCAAAAAAGCATCGAGAAAAAATAATATTGATATTCTTAAGAAACCAATCGATTTCCAGTACTTAATAGCTTTACTGGTACATACCAAACTTGCGCTGAAATAGTTAAGGAGCTAAACCGTTCGATTTCCAGTTCGTAATAGCAATTATAAAGTTTGACACCAACTATGTTCGCTTTGAAATATGTATGTCCATATAAAAAAGACTATAGATGGACACAAGCCTCCTCTCAATTATAGTAAACTGAGTGTATTGTAATTGTCATGTAATTTTCTTCCTTGTTATCCTTATCTGCATTATAAACCGGAGTTATGTTAAGTAAAATTTGACAAAGCATCAATTTGTTCTGGCAAATGTTGTCCTTGATGCAAATAAGAGGGATTTATAAAGGCAAATGTTAAACGTCAGTATTACTCGGTCAACTAAATGGACCGAGGTCAATATCTGAGAACGGCATTCAAACTTGTCAGGGTAACTCAACTATGAATTCTGGAGAATAACGTATGCAATAGTAGTGAAATATGAATCACAAAGAATAACATTTCATGGGAACAATACAGTGTTATATGATGCAGTCCATTGACACCATTTGTGTTTTATTCTTTTTCATATAGTTCTTTATTTATTTCTAGTATGCCAATTTATTTAGAGTGTAAACCTTGCGGCAACATTTTAGTTGGTATGTCAACCGTTATTTACATATACGGATATGGTGATACCTGCCATAATAGTGCTAAAAGAAGATACTTAGAAGAAATTGTTTCTCTGCGAATTAAAGACGGTAAAATAATTGCAATTTTGTATGGTAAAAACGCGTATATTCTAAAGAAATGAGAGCATGCTTAAGTGCATTGCATATTAATTATACTACGTTTGAACCAATCGTTCGGTAAAGTATATATAACATTTGCACCAGGCGCTTTAAAACATCAACATAATAAGGTGTATGTCCTGCAAGTTTTCTTGGAAATGAACCTCATTGTCTTCCATTTAAAATTTAAAGCCGGTATTTAAAAACAATTTCAGGGGCTTAAATGAGATACGTTCTGACGAAACCGGACTTAATTAGGACCGACACTTTCCGCTTAAATTGAATGTTTCGTTTAAAGTCTCGTCTAAACGAAAACCTAACTTAGGCGGAAAGTGTCGTCCTTTATTAGCCTGTGTAGACTGCACAGGCTCATCTCGGACAATTAACGCACATGGATTAAGCCCACATTACCCAGAACGAGGCTCACATATAAAACAAAGCGCATTGTCTCTTCAGATCTCACCATACCTATCAGGCATAGGGCTCGCATCCGTGATGGTGTCGTTCAACGTGGCCCTATACTACAACACCATCATGGCCTGGTGCATGCTGTACCTGGTTCAGAGCTTTCAGAACCCCCTGCCGTGGTCCGAGTGTCCGTCCGTACACCATGGTAACGAGACCATCGTTGATGACGAATGTTTGGTATGTCAGTTAATTGAATTGTTTATATGTGTCTGCGTTGTTGTTGTTGTTGTTGTTGTTGGGAGCATGTTAACGAGTTGGAAATCAAAGCTGAAGTTTCCAGATGGTTTGTTTTTACCGAAAGATTTCAATTTGTGTGGTCTTTGTGTTGTGGAGGGAAGCCAGAGTGACATCTGACCGGTATGGTGACCGCTAACCAAACTCACATGCTTCCGGGGATGGGGATTGAACCCTAGTCGCCTTGGTGAAAAGCGCATGTACCAGCCACCTCGCTTGCCGGACAACCGTCTGTGTTGTTGAAACGGGTTTTAAAAACTCATATATCAGCAGTTCATGTATATAATGCTACTCTCAGATCTCTGTCAAGCCTCAAATTTTAGTCAACTCTTAAAACACTGAATAAAACTGCACACTCAATGACAGTTTTATGAAATTCATTTTTATTTAAACAAGTTTAATTTACTGCGATTGTATCCTCACACCCCTAAGTCCGTGTCCACTTAATGACAGTTTTCTAAAACTATTTTTAGTTTAAACGTATATATTTTAGCTAAATTATATAAGGACACTCCAAAGTCTGTTTCCTAGGTAAAACTAGTACATTCCATCTTATGATAAAATCTTAAGGACGCTTCCAGAGTGGGTATCGAACCCGGGACCTCCTGATCGATAGACAGACACCATTAGGATATTCATTACGCAATCGCGACCAAACAATTTAAGTGTCATATATTAATAAAATAATGTATGCATTATATTCAATCAAGCAAATTAAAAATCCTGATTCATAAAAAAAAAATCCAAAATATGTATGGTCCTTTATTAATAATCATCAATAAAAAGCGTAAAACATATAAACCATTGTATAACGCTTTTCATTGATCATTTAGCAAACAAATGTATTAACAAAAAGTGGCTTTAACTACAAAAATATATATTATATAGCCTGCGTGATATAGTGGTAGCGGTAGCTAGTTAGCTTTTGCTTTTAGAGGTCCCGGGTTCGATCTCCAGGGCAGTCAAATTTTTTATTTTAGTTTTTTCCTTGTTACTATAATTATTTAAAACTACTCCAAGCATTACAGTGTTGTTGGTATATTAAATGTTATGATATTCTTCACACACAAAACAGAAAATCTGTTAATACGTCCCTTTAGTTATAGAAAGATGGCCACCATTTTAAAGACCTTATCTTATAATAATCTACCTAAACTATCGGACTGATACTTAAATTGTGCTACTAAGTTTGTTCCAAACGATGTCGATGGTGACAATAACTGTTTCTAAAATTGAATGTGTTCCTTCAGAGGAGTGGACCCACTACCTACTTCTGGTATCGTCAGACACTTCAGATTGCACCGTCAATTGACTCGAAGCCCGGTTTTAACTTTAAGCTTGGCATAGCATTGCTTGCCTCGTGGCTGCTAGTGTATTGCTGCATGATCAAGGGAATCAAGAGCTCCGGAAAGGTACGTAATATCCCTGTCACACTGAACTGGCGTTCTAACAGTATCATCATCATAATCATCCTCATCCTCATCCTCATCATCATCATCATCATCATCATCATCATCATCATCATCATCATCATCATCGTCATCATCATCACCATTATCATAATCATCATCACCACCCATCATCACCATCATCATCATCATCAACGTCACCACCACCACCTACACCACCACCATCATCAGCATCATCATCATTATTATTATTATTATTATTATTATTATTATTATTATTGTTATTATTATTATTATTATTATTATTATTATTATCATCATCATCATCGTCATTACTTTTTAAAGCCATTTTCCAGCACCTAGACCTGGCTGTGCATGTATTAGAATATAATTCCAGATAATACATTATTTATGGCTATACTTTCCAGGTCGTATACGTGACGGCCACGTTTCCATATCTCGTGCTGGTGATATTCTTCTTCCGTGCCATCACGCTGCCCGGATTTGACAAAGGACTGGAGTACCTGTTTGTTCCAGAGGTATATTACATGTTCACATTTTAGCTTTTTGTGGCCCACATACCGACTTATAAAACTAAATAAACGGGGTTTTGAACAAAAAACCAGTAGAGCGGTGCTATGGGAAAACGGAGTTCGCACATGCAAATCGGGGACGAAACTTTCCGCTTTTATGACATGTTTCGTTTAAAGGAAGTCTCTTCTTAACGAAAACCCGTTAAAGGGGGGAAAGTTCGTCTCTGATTGCACAGGCTAATCTTGGACGACACTTGCATTAAGTCACCTTTTCCGAGAGCGAGGCTCCAATGCAGTATGAGTCTATCAGTTACAAGACGACAATAAGCACAGACAGATACATTGTTACATTAAAGCACAATTTCTAAAAGTATTTGCTGGATTTTCAATGAGTGTCGTCTTACACTGCATATGCTGCTAAGGGAAGACACTTTACGCCTAAACTTGCTTTTCGATAAAAAGAGAATTCCTTTAAACAAAAAAATAAGCGGAAAGTGTCGTCCGATATTAGCCTGTGTGGATTAAACACGCTCACTTAACGCACATGACCCGTTTTTCAAGAACATGGCCCTATTTTGTATTTTATTTCTCAGTGGAGTCGCCTCCCAGATCTTTTACTCTCAGTGGAGTCGCCTCCCAGATCTTTTACTCGTTTGGCCTCGCCTTTGGAAGACAGGGCTTAATGCGTGTGCGTAAAGATAACATGTCCCATATGAGCCTGTGCAGTCCACACAGGCTAATCGGGGACGACACTTCCCGCCTTAACTGTATATTCGCTAAGAAGGGACTTGCTCTAAACGATTAATTACGTATAAGCGGAAAATGTCGTCCCTGAATAGCCTGTGCGGACTGCTGACACTTTACACAATCCATTTAGCCCCGTTTTCCAAACACGCGGCTCTATTATCGTATGTTTCTCAGTGGAGCCGACTGCGTGACCCGGTCGTCTGGCTGGACGCCGCCTCCCAGATCTTCTACTCGTTTGGCCTCGCCTTCGGCTGCCTCATCGCCCTCGCCTCGTACAATCCGGTCCGCGGGAACTTTGTCAAGGAGGCGCTTATTGTAACCATCACAGACTTCGCCACGTCCATTTTCACGGCTATAGTCGTTTTCTCCGTCTTAGGTATGACGATTTGATTCTTTATATGTGTGTGCTTACTTGTTTAGAACTTTCGCCGTTTGAAATATTCTAGTCATATAGCAGCGGTCAGTTCACAAACGCACTATTTTTTGGACAACCTCTCAAATACAATGCTTTTTTAAAGTAAAATTACATCGTGTTGCTACAGAAATTAGTTGAATATATAATCAATCGACGTGCTATTGTAGAAAATGAAATTGGTATCAAGCATTACATTTACAACACTTATATGCGCAATGTAAGCAATGTGAAAAATGTGTGTACATTTGTTAATGGAAATTATAAATGTAACAGCCTCCTCTCTAATGCTGATTATGATTTTTTGAGCCTCGTTCTGGGAAAACTGGGATTTATGCATGTGCATAAAGTGTCGCGCCAGATTAGCATGTTCAACCCGCACAGGATAATCACGGACGACACTTTCTGCCAAAACTGGATTGCCGCTTAGAAGAGACTTCCTTTAAACGAAAAACGTTAAAAAGCGGAAAGTGTCATCCCTGATTAGCCTGTTCGGACTACACAGCCTAATCTGGGACGACACTTCACACACATGCATTTAGCCCAGTTTTCTCAAAACGTGGCTCATGTGTTCGTACCGGTTTGAGGTTTCAAAGCTACTATGGCGTATGAGGCGTGCATCAAACAACACGAGACAAACTTCACCCAGCAGTTCGGTACCGTCATAGTGCCGGCAAATCACTCATGTGTGTTCAAAGAGTTTCTACAAGGGGTGAGCGACTTAGTCAACTGATGTTTAGTGATTGGTACATGGCGTAAGTGAATTAGTCAAATGATGTTTAGATTCTATAAGGGGTAATTGACTTAGTCAATGATGTTTAGTTTCTATAAGGGGTAAGTGACTTAGTCAATGTTGTTTAGTTATTGGTACATGGCGTAAGTGACTAAGTCAATGATGTTTAGTTTATATTAGGGTTAAGTGACTTAGTCAATGATGTTTAGTTTCTATAAGGGGTAAGTGACTTCGTAAATTACGTTTAGTTTCTATAAGGGGTAAGTGACTTAGTAAATGACGTTTAGTTTCTATAAGGGGTAAGTGACTTAGTAAATGATGTTTAGTTATTGGTACATGGCGTAAGTGACTTAGAAAATGATGTTTAGTTATTGGTACATGGCGTAAGTGACTTAGAAAATGATGTTTAGTTATTGGCACATGGCGTAAGTGATTTAGTCAATGATGTTTAGTTATTGGTACATGGCGTAAGTGATTTAGTCAATGATGTTTAGTTATTGGTACATGGCGTAAGTGACTTAGTCAATGATGTTTAGTTATTGGTACATGGCGTAAGTGACTTAGTCAATGATGTTTAGTTTATATAAGGGTTAAGTGACTTAGTCAATGTTGTTTAGTTTCTATAACGGGTAAGCTTCTTAGTCAATGAAGTTTAGTTTCAACGATGGATGGGTGACTTAGTCAAATTATTTTTAGTTATTGCATTAAAAAAAATCTGGATTAAGACTGGGGAGTTTTAATTTATATGTATCTATTCCTTACTATATTTATATTTCCAAACGAAATGGTAATGTTCTTCGAAAACATCAATCTAATCTATCTATATAATTATGTTGACAATTTTCTTGTGGCTTTACGACCCCTTGTAGTTAACAAACGATCAACAAGCAGTAAATTTAAATATAAGCGTCGCTCTGGGAAAACCGGGCTTAACGTATTGCGTTAAGTGCTGTCTGAGATAAGCATGTGCAGTCCGCACAGGCTACACTAGGACGACATTTGTTGCGTTTATGGTATTTTTCGTTTACCAAAACAAGTGCTCGCACGTGGCGTAGGATGATGAATGCGCTTTTATCGTGTGCTTATATGACACCAACAGCAACCATTGATAGCAAACCAAATGTGTGGAAAATGTAAATCTGATTACTTCAGTCAAATTGGGTCCACTGGGAACAAATCTAGAGAATTATACATGGAGCGTGAATCTGTCAATTTACAAAACATAGTTGTGAGAATAACTCTCCCGACGTTTAAATAAGTCGTTGGAGACTGACATTCAGCAGTGCACATCACCGAGTTCCCTGTGTTCTCAGATTGAATCTGACTGGTGGCGGACGCAAACTGTGTTAAGTAGGGCGAGTTCGATGAATATACTAGGGCGAACAAGTTTTTACTGTGAATGCTACGAAGCACAATCAATAAATGCACTCAAATGAATAGGCTGTTTCGTACCCTTCGCAAAATGTCGAGACATCTGTTGCTACAGTTATTTATTATACTTAAATACGGATTTTAGTGTGTTTGGTTTTCTTGTCTTTTTGATAGAATATGATTCCTATTCGATGAGTTCCTTTCCTTTTTACCAAAAGCCTTTCTACATTGTCATCGTTTTTGTTCTCTTCTTGTTGTTTGTTAACAGTTGTTTTCAGTCCTCCAGCGATCTAAGGCTAGTGCTTATACAATTTATTTTATAATTAACCCATTTTGGGGGAACATATATAGCTAGAAAATGATCACGTGTAAATGCTGAATATTATCTTTATATAAGTTTGGGCCGCGTTCTGAAAAATACTGGTCATAACACATGTGCGTTAAGTGTCGTCATAGATTAGCCTGTGCAGTCCACACAGGCTACCCAGGGACGACACTTTCCGCTTTTATTAAATTTTTCGTTTAAAAGAAGTCTCTTGTTTGCGAAAATCCATTTAAGGCCAAACAAAAAATAGGTCCGTTTCCGGTCGCCCGACCGTGTCTCCAGAATCGGCGCCGACCCTCAACTTTTTATTGGGGTCGCCAAAAAAAANAAAAAAAAAAAAAAAAAAAAAATTCCTACCTACCGACCCTGTTTTTTTTCCAATGAGACCTGAAACGGACCTATTTTTTTTTTGGCCTAAGGCGTAAAGTGTCGTTTTTGATAAGTTTTTGCGAATTGCACAGGCTAATCTGGTTCGACATTATACGCACATGTATTCAAAAATGTTTTCCTTGACCGAGGGTCGTAATAATTTTAAAAAATGGTCACGTGTCAATGCATACTATTTTCTTTACATAAATGTATCAAAGGCACATTTCCACTGACATTATCCGATTTCAGTCTGTGTCTGGTACGGGCCTAGCCTTCATCGTGTTCACGGAGGCCATCAACCAGTTCCCGGTGGCGCAACTGTGGTCCGTGCTGTTCTTCCTCATGCTGCTCACGCTGGGCTTGGACAGCATGTTCGGCACGCTAGAGGGAGCCATCACTTCCGTCAATGACCTCATGATGTTTCCGGGCGTTCGGAAGGAAATCATTTGCGGTATGTGCATAATGTGACTATCTTGAACATGGTGCGTGCATTATTTGTACAAAAACCATTTGTGTACATTTGTTAATGGAAATTATAAATGTAACAGCCTCCTCTCTAATGCTGATTATGATTTTTTGAGCCTCGTTCTGGGAAAACTGGGATTTATGCATGTGCATAAAGTGTCGCGCCAGATTAGCATGTTCAACCCGCACAGGATAATCACGGACGACACTTTCTGCCAAAACTGGATTGCCGCTTAGAAGAGACTTCCTTTAAACGAAAAACGTTAAAAAGCGGAAAGTGTCATCCCTGATTAGCCTGTTCGGACTACACAACCTAATCTGGGACGACACTTCACACACATGCATTTAGCCCAGTTTTTTTAAAACGTGGGGCCATGCATAGTTGAGATCGACCGTATTGTCATAAGAGAAGTTCAGTATCAATAAGTGAATCGGTGTAGAAATAAAGATGTTAACGTAAAAGGCAATTTTGGGTGGGTGTGCCCTATGTGGGCGGGGTGCCTTAGGGTTGGTAATGGGGCCATGCATAGTTGAGATTGACCGTATTGTCATTAGAGAAGTTCAGTATCAATTAGAAGTGAATCGCTGTAGAAATTAAGAAATTATAGTGAAAGGCAATTTTGGGTGGATGTGGCCTATGTGGGCGGGGCGCCCCAGGGTTGGTAATGGGGCCATGCATAGTTGAGATTGACCGTATTGTCATAAGAGAAGTTCAGTATCAATTTGAAGTGAATCGGTGTAGAAATGAAGAAATTATAGTAAAAGGCAATTTTGGGTGGGTGTGGTCTATGTGGGCGGGGCGCCCCAGGGTTGGTAATAGGCCATACATAGTTGAGATTGACCGTATTGTCATAAGAGAGGTTCAGTATCAATTTGAAGTAAATCGGTGTAGAAATGAAGAAGTGAATGTAAAATAACCTAAAAAAATGAGTGAAAATCTCTGACCCGGCCCCACCCCAACCCCCATAACTTTTGACCCAGGGGTCAGATCAAAATTCCAAATAGTGCAGGGTCGCACATGTACCATGTGTGTAAGTTTCAAGGTTCTAGTGCTTATAGTGTAGGAGGAGATAGTGGCCAGGACGGACGGACGGACGGACGGCGGAGATAACCACAATATCCCCACGCTTTTCAAAAAGCGTGGGGATAATTATTTACGCCTGGATACTATGAATAATGGGATTTATTAAACGTCTGTTTCTTTTAAAACACAATACGATTAATACAAATAATTAAAACACGATTAATACGTAATACACATATGAATGAAATTACATAAAAGTCTGGTTTTCTTATTATCGAGGATGTTGGCCGCTGATAGAAGTAATTTCACTTCATCGTATTATAATGTATGTTAACTAACTTGTTTCCAGGTGTGACATGCCTTGTATCCTTTCTGATATCACTTGCGTTCGCTTCCACCACTGGGCCATATTTGTTCGACCTGTTCGACTCGTTCTGTGCAAATATTCCACTCTTAGTGATTGCATTCATGGAGTGTATTGGGATTTCCTATGTATACGGACTTAAAAGGTAAATATTGCACACATGTGAGTATATTATTCTTGCTTTAGAATTACTCTCAGCAGCACACAACAGACCTGACTGGAGGAGGATTTCTGTATCGTCGTCCCTCATTTCCCCCCAACGGCCAAACCGGTTAAGGGATTGATGATGATGACGAGAGAGGGCATTGAAATAGCCTTTGTATACGGACTTAAAGGGACGTGTTTACATATTGTCGAAACGAAAGTTTTCCCTTTTTGTCACAGATTCAATTGATACAAAAAAGCAGGACATCAGGTAGTGAAAAAATATAAATAACTTAAACTCATACTTCAAATACAGTTTCGTTTATGAACAATCATCATTTTGAATTTATAGTATTATAAAGCTTTACAAACGCTAAGCGATTGAATAATTTTGCCGTTTTTTTCGTTAAATTGTGTAACAACGCTTAGATCAAGTGCATACACACACATGACAGTGTGTAAAGCCTAGTAGTTAACCCTTTGAGCGCTGGAACCGGATTTTGAAGGCCTTTGCAAACAGTTTGGATCCAGATGAGACGCCACAGAACGTGGCGTCTCATCAGGATCCAAACTGTTTGCTATTCTGATAGTATTCTTTGAAAAAAAATGAAGAAAATGCTAATTTTAGAAAATCAGCAGACGACATTTTAGCACACGACAAATTTCCCAGCATGCAAAGGGTTAAGACGATAGCCTTTAAATTAAAAAGACACTTTTTTTTTTAATTTCTCTCTTAAATTATATTCTTGTTGATATAATGGATTTCTACAGTTCCGATGCTTGAATCTATCCATTTAAATTATTAAGGGCATTTACTGACAGACAAAAATTGAAAATGTTTTATTGAATGTATTGCACGTATAACGACATGATGATAATATAAAGACAAAGAAAGTTGTGTACAAAGAGAAATGTAAGTAAATGGATGTGCACAAATTCGTACATTTTCGAAAATAGTTATAAGCTCTACCGTATGATAAATATAATCTGTTATATCGGGCGAAAACGTGAAATAAACATCAATAGCTATATATAACAATGTGTTATGTGAAACATATTCAAAACCCACAATGTATTGTAGTTATAACTTATTAAATACGTATCGCAGAAGTTGTTTCGCTACATTTGAGCAAGCTCTGTTAAAACGGGCCTTAATGTATGTGCATAAAGTGTGGATTTTCATTTACAAGATAGGAAGTCGTTTAAATGAAAAATTCCATAAAAGCGGAAAATGTCGTGAATGATGAGCCTGTGCGTACTGATCAGGCCAATCTTGGACGTTACTAAACGCGCATTCGTTAAGCCCAGTTTTCCACGAACGCGGCTCATATACTATACTTTTTATGCTCCCCATAAATATATATATATATATATATATATGGGGGAGCATATAGTCGCCGCTTCGTCTGTCCGTGCGTGCGTGCGTCCGGATTTTTGTCCGGGCTATTTCTCAGTAACTAATGACCGGAATTCAATGAAACTTTATGAGAAGCTTCACTACCAACAGGAGATGTGCATATTATCAGCCGGTTATGGTCGCACAATTTTTAGCTCAGCTGTTTTCGAAGAAAACCTGAGGTATTGTCATAGCCCTCTCGCCCTTCCGCGTCGTCGTCGTCGTCGTCGTCCGAAAACTTTAACATTGGCCATAACTTTTGCAATATTGAAGATAGCAACTTGATATTTGGCATGCATGTGTATCTCATGGAGTGGTGAAAGGTCAAGGTCAATGTCATCCTTCAAGGTCAAAGTTAAAAAAAAACTGTGTTTTTTTTTCATGTGTATCTCATCGACCTGCACATTTTGAGTGGGGAAAAGGTCAAGGTCAATGATGACCTTCAAGGTCAAAGGTCAAAAAAACAAATCAAAGCACATTTGCCATAACTCCTGCAATATTGAAGATAGCAACTTTATATTTGGCATGCATGTGTATCTCATGGAGCTGCACATTTTGAGTGGTAAAAGGTCAAGGTCAAGGTCATCCTTCAAGGTCAAAAGTAAAAACAACTTTTTTTTTTGTTTTTCATGTGTATCTCATGGAGCTGCACATTTTGAGTGGTGAAAGGTCAAGGTCAAGGTCATCCTTCAAGGCCAAAGGTTTTTGGTTTTTCATGTGTATCTCATGGAGCTGCACATTTTGAGTGGTGAAAGGTCAAGGTCAAAGGTCAAAAAAACAAAATCCAAGCACCCACAGCTGAGCGTTGGCACCCGCTTTGCGATGCTCTTGTTCACAAAGTTATGGCCCTTTAAAATTTTCTATAAACTGTACATATAGTGCCTTTGAAATTTTTAAGTTGCTAAACCATACATCGTATTATTTTGTCCAAAGTTATGCCCCTCAAGACGTTTCCTTTTATCTGAATATATGGTGCAATATTGTGACAAAAAAACCTTTGGGTAGCATCACCCGTCTCCGACGGTTTCTTGTTATTATGTAGAACATATTAATAACCCACTGTTTAGAGTAGTTATAACATATTTGACGTAGTGTTTATAAAATGCAGAAGGCATTTTGTTACATTAATTTCTGAGTGGGGTCGCCTATATTTCAATATTATGAATGACTAAATATTCTTTTTAAAAAAATCTAAACGAAATCAATGCTATGGCCGAAACATGTCAAGTATTTAAGGAATTGAAATAAACAAACGGAACGTGTTTTCACGGTATATTTAATTTCATTAAAACATTATTGTAGAATCTCCGAGGATATTGAATTGATGGTCGGCAAGCGGCCAGGGTATTTCTGGCTCATTTGTTGGCGGTACATCGGGCCCCTGGCAATGCTGATCATCCTGATAGCCAGCATGGTTGAAGTTATCACCAAGGGGGCTCTCTATGAGACATGGAATGAAGCGCAGGTAAACAAGGAACTCTACAAACTTTATCATTAGACTCAGATAATGTTTAACATTATTCTATTTGTAAAGTCATCTTCTGTACCACCATAAACACGATCGACGTTTCATGATTTTTAAGTGTGTGACTGTATTAAATTAATAACAGAGCGCTTATGTCTAGCGACTTGCACTATTTCTCGTCCCATTCGACTGATTTTCTTGGAACAATCGATAGCTTATTCTATTGAATTACTTGCTGCATGTTCGACGTATTGCTATTGACCCCTATGTGTAAATTATACGCAAGTACCCGTACTCAACATTTTACATGAGCCTCGTTCTAAGAAAACTGGGCTTATTGCATGTGCGTATAGTGTCTTCCCAGATTTGCCTGTGCAGGCGCACAGGCTAGTCAGGGAGGACGCTTTCCGCTTTAACTGTATTTTTCGTTTGAAGTAAGTTTCTTCTGAGCGCAAATCCAGTTTTGGCGGAAAGTGTCGTTCCTGATTAGCCTGTGAGGATTGTACAGGATAATCTGGGACAACACTTAACGCACATGCATTACATCCAGTTTTCCCAGAACGAGGCTCTATTATTCTATATTATTATATTTTAAGATTTAACAAGTGTTTTTGATTTTAGGATTCTCTGATGACTGTGTATGTCTGTTTGGGAAAGTGTGTTTGTCCGTATGTCTGTCATAATATACAAATTATTGTACTGCGAATTAAATTCGTTTTAAATAAAATTGTAGATTTATGTCTAGATAAAACGCTGCAGCGGTCTTTACCAAGTAATCACTCGATTAAACCGCATATCAATCTTATTCTATACGTAACGAAAGCCAATCGTTTATGTCTATATACGTACACATTTCCACGTCAATATCAACCGATAAACGAGTCACCAGTTTTTCTGTGCAAATTAATCAACTTTAGGTACATGTTGACCGCAAAAATCCGTATTATGATTTCCCGTTCATGTATACCATACTTTATTCCGCTTTAATACGGCGCAGAGAAAAAGGAACTGAGATAATTGTTTACATTGTTCTATTATTTAAATATCATTATTTACACAATAAACATGATCGACGTTTCAGAAAATATAAGTGTGTGATTGTATATATAACAAGGATATCAGTAAAACTGATGGATGCTCCCCAATGATGCTTTGTCGATATATGGGTTAGTTGTGTGAACATAAATGACCTTGATGAAATCTATTATTAGCCTCGGTGACCTTGACCTTGACCCCAGTGACCTCAAACCTCATCAAAACGTAGAGGTCCATGCAAGGTACCTACATGCCAAATATGGAAGAGATCGGTAAAATATTGAAGGCGATATGAGAAACTGTAACAAAAGTGTGACAGAAGGAAGGAAGGAAGGAAGTACAAACTGGAAACTATATGCTCCCCATATATATATATGGGGAGCATATAGTTGCCACTTTGTCCTTACTTCCTACCGTCACACTTTTTTATTAGTTTCTCATAGCGCCTTCAATATTTTACCGATCTCTTACATATTTGGCATGTAGGTACCTTGCATGGACCTCTACCTT
>VMBQ01001769.1:89380-152179 GCA_007657795.1 Dreissena rostriformis
TATATATGGGGAGCATAAAAATAGAACGCTTGTATGTTTTTCAAAGGATATATAAATTCATTAGTCTCGCGACTGCCGGTTCAAGTAGCATTTTCTTGGAACAATCGACTAACGGCTAAACCCATACTATTATATTATTTATTGCTGCTTTCGACGTATTGCTATCGACCCTGATGTCTTCATTATCAGCAATTACCCGAACTCAACATTTTAAGTTAGCCTCGCTCTTGGAAACCCGGTCTTAATGCATGTGCGTAAGTGTCTTTCCAGATTAGTCCGTGCAGTCCCCACATGCTAATCAGGGACGACACATTCCACTTTTATTGTATTTTTTGTTTAAATGAAGTCTGTTCTTAGAGAAAAGCCAGTTGAAACGGAAAGTGTCGTCCCTGATAAGCTTGTTCGGACTTCACAGGCTAATCTGGGACGACACTAATTAATGCACATGCATGAAGCCAGCCCCGTTTTCAAATATTTGTCGTTTAGTGTAAGCAACGTGATGACACAATGGCGAGTATATTTCAGGGAGTCAATGCACTCGTACCGTGGCCGTGGTGGTGTCAGCTTCTCGCCGCCATGTTGATACTGATGTCCGTCCTATGGATACCCGGCGTGGCCATATGCAAATACCTTGACGTCATTTCCTGGAAACCGGAAGTCCCCGCCTTCTTTCCTGAGGAGGAGCTTAGGGAAGAACGCGACATTAAACCACGGCATGCCAACATTTTTGAACGAGCAGTGCTTGGGTTTAAAAATTAAAAAAACAGTGCTCGGGTATAATTTTTTTTAATCATACCGGGCCATGTATGTGTGTGAATTACTTAGCGCGTAATAAATTATTGAATCTATAAACTAGGCAAAACTCCACGCGAACACAGTAAATTGAAGTCCGTTTGTTTCGCTGAAACGGAAACATCAAATCTGTTAAATATACATTAATTATTCCCCACACATATTTCAGCTGTGCCTGAAATGCATCCAACTGTTTATTAACCCTTTGAGCGCTGGAACCGAATTTTGAAGGCCTTTGCAAACAGTTTGGATCCAGATGAGACGCCACAAAACGTGGCGTCTCATCAGGATCCAAACTGTTTGCTATTCGGGTAGTATTCTTTGAAAAAGAGTGAAGAAAATGATGATTTTAGAAATTCAGCAGACGACATTTTAGCAGACGACAAATTTCCCAGCATGCAAAGGGTTAAACGGTGTTTGTAGCGTTTAAGTGTGTTTGAAGAATTGCATAATTCTTTAGTACATCAACAAAGATCTTTAAAAAAAATCGCCATTTAAAGTTGTGAATGATTTATTATTGTTGGACATATGATTGTATTGTCGTGTTAAAATAGTGCAATACTCAAACATGTTGAAGATGTATTAGGCCGTAAATTAGTTCTTGTTTTCATTAACATTGCCAAAACATATGGTGTGTCTGTCGGCAAATCTTGGTTTAGTTTAAGATGCTTAATCTGTATAATAATAATCTTGTTTTGCAAATAAATTCATGTTTTTTTTTTCGAAAGATATACGTTAACAATGCATATTGATACAAATGTGAAGTCATCTAAAACATATGACGTAATGTTTGTAGATGTCGACACATGTTTAACAGTGCACAAAAAAATGAAACGATAGATATGAACAAATTTCTGAAAAGATACAGATTCAGCCACTTTAACCTTTTACAATCATGTACAATGACATACATGTTCCAAATCCGAATTCAGTACTCATTGTTTCATGTCAACGTTAATTAAGCGAGTGTTTTACCAAAAATCAATTTTGATTGATAAAAATCATCTTGGAATATAAAAAAAAAAAATCTTTTATGGGTCGAAAGAGATAAAAATGCCATTTGGATAAGTTGAAACAAAACACTTTTCTTATAACGCCTTAAAATGTTGTCCTATTTTTGTAGATCTTTCATACAAACACATGTCGATATTTTATGGTCATTTATCTTCATAAATAACTAAAAACAATTTAGACATATTAAGTCATTGTTTTGGTTACATAGACGAATAGTTATATCCACATTTGTTGTTTTAATGCTTTTAGTGTTTTCAACTCAAACGGACCGATGTATCGAACATGCATGCATATCACATACTTTGTTTTAAGGAGTTTTGTTAAATAGATTGTCATGTGTTTGATGGTTTCAGTCACAGTAAATGATATATAGCCATATCAATTTTAGACATGTTTTGTTATTTATCAGGTTATGATGTTTTAATCACGGTAAATGATATCTACTCATGGTATCAAAGCGATTTGCCATAATTCAAAGTATAAGATGCAGTTTATATTGGATATTATTAATTCGTTCAATGAAAATTGCTGTACGCGACATTTATTGCAGAAAGTCTGCGCAAACAGACAAATATTGTATCAAATAAATATATTTGTTCACTTAAATATTGTTGAATACATTGGAAAATTGTGAAAAGAATTGCTTTTATAAATATTAAGCACTTACTTTTTTTCACCACCTGGCATATGGAAATATAACAATACATTAATTGAATACGACTAATAAAACAAAACATGAACATTGATTTGTGATGGATATAATTGCCGAACATGGTTATCATATTGTATTGGAAATCATAACAAAACGTATGATAACATGGAGCTAGATATGATTTCAATTTGATGACTGGACTCGGGACTGGACTATTACATTTTGAAGGGACCTATATATAGGTTCCTGGATAATAATGTGATTAACGACAGTGATTTTTTTATAATCACAACCAACTAGATATACCGTATCTATCATTCTTAGAAGATCAATCGAAACCCTCCAATAGATCGCTGTAGGAAAGAAACCATTAAATAATTGTTTTTATTTAGTGCTACGTAGCCAAACCAAAAATAATCGATTAAGTAAAAAAACTAATCAACCCGACCCGCTATTGACATTAGCGTCTGCATTTTTTTCTGAAAAATGGAGCTGTCGAAAGTGGTAAATCCTGTTAATGTCAAACCAAAATCAGAGCGTGGAAATTCTCTGAGCATAAAGCAGTACCATTTAATTTTTAATTTCTTGAGAAATGGCGATAAACCAACGCCCAGTGAAATGTACGATGCCGAGTTTGCCGGATGCAGTCTGAAAACGGGTCACGTGCATCAAGAAAGGCCTTTTGCGCGATTTAAATCGATTGCAAAACGAATGAGAATTACGCATGACAATCAGCTCGTTTTCAAGACTAATAATAAGATAGTTTTACCCAGAAATGGCTTTAAGAACGCAATCATGGAAGCTCACCAAAATGAAGGTAAAAGGCATCTGAGTTTAACCAGGACTATTGAAAAGGTAATTTAGCCTGTAATTTAGGATAGCTAAGTCTATTTTAAACCTATTTATTTTAGGTCCATAGCATTGAAACTGCGAAAGCTATAGCTTATTAAAATTCTTGAGTCTGTTTCCTTGGTATAACCAGTACTTGGTGTCTTTTGGGGAGATCTAAAGAATGCTCACACAGTTGGTTTTAAACCTTGACCTCCTGCAGTCCTGGTCGCTAGGTGGACACTAAATCCACCACGGCAACCTGAAGCTTAATGGCAAACAAATTCGACAACACCTTAATTGTTACAGCTGTTTTGTTTTGCATTGAATTCAAACACGATTCACAATATTGATGTTATGTCTTATGATACACTGTCTTTGAAAATATCTATTGTTGAAGAGTTCACAGTGTCATCACTTAGTTTATTCCAATCAATCACAGTTGTAACAAAGAATGAATTTTAAAAGAGGACAGTTTTTGCTGGAATAGTTTTGAAGCACTTTGAGTTATTGTCCACAAGGTCACACACTATGTTTTAATGGATATAGTCCTCTTATTGTTTAGCCCTTATGGTACATTTTGGCCTAAGTGGCTTAAGGTAGCCTTCAATAATAAATGGCCGGTACATGCCCATTCACCACCTTGTACAATAGCGTCAACCTGTGGGCGCGTTGTTTGTCTTGGAGTGGTGGGAGTTCCAACTTGTGTAGCATTTTTGCTGTCTTGAGCGGTAGTCTCTGGTGATGAACCTTGTGGCTGATGGCTGGACACCCTCTAGGCGGTCAATGTCTGTGTGGTGGAATGGGGCCCATGCAACACTGGCATATTCTAGCTTTGAACAGACAAGTGCTATAGGAAGGCGTTTTTGCGGTAGTTTAAAGGGCAGTGACTGAGGTTTCTTCAGTGGATTCCAAGAGTAGAGTTAGCTCGCTTTGTTATATTAGTGATAATAGGTTTTCCATTCTATGTCCTCAGATAAGGTGATACCAAGGTATGGCTTGTCTTGTACTCTTTTGAGGATTTTTTTGTTAATATTATTATTGTAGAAGAAGCTAGTTTTGTGTAAAAGGTAGCTTTTTTTTTCTGTTGAATTCCATCCCCCATTCATTGGCCCATTTATGAAGGTTATCTAAACACTGTTCTATGTGAATTTGGAATAAGACATCAAACTGGGAATGGACATCATTTTGTTGATTTTCTCCAACAAAACTATTCATTTCATGATCTGAATTTATTTTTGTTATATTTTATCTATACTTCAAGCTTAATAAGCAATTTCCCATGATTTTTTTCATATACAGTGATTGTATTTTTATCATTTTATCTGTACTTTTTAACTGTGTTCATGCGCCACATAAAAATATTTATTAGGATTTTAAAAATATTCAATACAAAATCCAGTTTTGTAGTAAAATCAATTTAAATGATGCTAATATATATGCAAGTATCTATTGTAATTATAATTTGTCAAACTAAATAAATACAACATGTAAACTGCACATTATGCACTGTTGAAAAAACACAATTTATTCCCAAATTGATGTCTTATTCCAACTTCACATAATACTGTGTTTCTAGGTCATCTTGTAGAAGTTCATGTTCTTAAAATGAGTTTAGATGTCTGTAAAGGAGACAGTCATCTGCAAAGAGTCAAATCTGGGACTTTACCCTCTCTGGCAGGTCTTTTTGTGACACAAAAATAGCAATGGTCCTAGCACTGTCCCTTGAGGAACTCCGGAACTCACTGGTTCTTGGTGTGATTTCTCCCCGTCAACAACCACACACATTTGTCTGCAGGTGAGTAAGTTTGAGATCCAATAGAGGAGGTTACCCCGGATTCCGTAG
The DNA here is from genome assembly GCA_007657795.1 of Dreissena rostriformis. Taxonomy (NCBI): domain Eukaryota; kingdom Metazoa; phylum Mollusca; class Bivalvia; order Myida; family Dreissenidae; genus Dreissena; species Dreissena rostriformis. The sequence goes on from VMBQ01001769.1 coordinate 94,513, forward strand.
TTCTCCAGTTTTAGTAGCAAGCCTTTGTGTGGGACCGTGTCGAAGGCCTTGCTGAAGTCCAGGGTGATGGTATCAACCAGTTTGTTGTTGTCAGTTAAGTAGATCGTGGGTTGTTACAACTAGTTGAGCTTCACAGGAATATCCAGAGCGAAAGCCGACCGTGATTCAAGGAGGTGAGAACTTTGTGTTTGTCAAGATGGTTAAGAATGTGTTGGCAGATGATATGTTCGAGAAGTTTGGAGGTGACACTGGTAAGGGATACAGGGGGTAATTTTCGGCTGCATGACAGTCTCCCTAATTCTTGTAAACTGGTGCTATGTTGGCATTTCTCCAATCTTTTGTCAGTTCTCCAGTGTTGATTGATCAGTCTGTCTGGAATTTCTACAAACTCTATGTGTTTGTTTTGTCTAACTGTCTACTTAACTCTCCTGATATTTGTTGAAAATAATAGTTACAAGTGAAACAAGACTATTGCCAAACAATGATGTCCCCTACCGGCTCCAACATTGTCAGATTTAAAAAAAAAAGTATTTGTTGCCGTAGCAACCAGAATTCTTGACGTAGGAACAAAATGAAATGACGTGCATAATCTCCATATTGCCATATGTCCATGTTTTAAGTTTCATGAAAAAATATGAAGAACTTTTAAAGTTATCGCAGGATCCAGAAAAGTGTGACAGACTGAGGGACAGAGCTCAAACCAGAACTCTCCTTCGGTGAAACCGGTAGGGGACAATTATTGTGAGGTGATCTTGCGCACTTAAGATTCAATAGGCTGATAAACATCCAATGGAAATCACATACCGGTATATGATAGCAATACTTTTTTTCACAAATTTAAACCGTTATTGGGTCCCAATTGCAAAAAAAATCTGTTTTAAGCAAATCCTCTCCAAAAGTTCCAAATCAATCATTTTACGTCTTGATGTTTAGGAATTGAGATTATAAGTCTAGAAATAAAGAGTTTTTAAGTTATTATGTCCAATTTAATGGTATGTTAAATTGTTTATGTTTGGAATAGATTGGTTTATGCCAGTTTTAACATCAATAGTTCAATATACCCAAAATAATGAGAAAAAGCCTTGCATAGAAATAAAATGGTAATCTTGAGAGCGCTTTTGAAAGTAAATTTAAAATGAAAATGTCTTTATAAATGTCCACTTCTTTGCATAAAAGAAGATTACACATCTTTTCCTTTAAATTTTGTATTCTTATTATTCATCTTTTTCATGCGTTTTCATGCTTATACAGTTCATATTAATCAATACATAATATAACTGTTCATTATAACATATCACATTAACACTTGTTAACACTTATATATGGTAATACAGAATATAAGATGTATGGGAAAAATTAATTACAGGACTGAGGTATATTCAATTGCACAACTAGCTGTGTGTAGATTTAAATGATACTTGGTCTGCTCATATTTTATGTCCTCACACTTTTTATGTCCCCCTGGAGTCTATGATAACTGGGGGACATATTGTTTTTGCCCTGTCTGTTTGTTTGTTGGTTTGCACAAACTTTAACATTGGCCATAACTTTTGCAATATTGAAGATAGCAACTTGATATTTTGCATGCATGTGAATCTCATGGAGCTGCACATTTACAGTGGTGAAAGGTCAAGGTCAAGGTCATTCTTCAAGGTCAAAGGTCAAATATATAGGTCAAAATTGCTCAAAAGGGGACAAAGTGTTTCACAAACACATCTTGTTCTTTCCTTTCATTCAAAACACACATTTGTACCTCATTGTGTTTTTTGTAAATATAAAACATGACAATTATCAGTATGATCGATATAAAATTAAAGTCAAACTGTGTTAATAGCAAATGGGCACAGTCCTTCACAAAATTATAATTTATTGCCGGCCTTGAGGTCCTATAATCATGCATCCTTTGCCGGCCCGGAGTGATCATTTCTGGCCCAAAAAAGGAAAATGATGAAGAATGACAAAAATTTAAATGAGATTTTTTTTTTTAACAATATTCGAATATTATTATTATATCAATATTCATACATATTACTAACAAATAATAAAACTTCCTCTCTTAATAAAATAATGTACTTCTGAGAGCTTCATGCACTTCATTTATTCCATTGAGGGCAAGTTAATAATTCAATTATATATTTGTTTCTGTTTATGTAATTTCCTTTTTAACTCCTCTGTTGATGTTGACAGTTTGCGGGAAGGCCACAATGAATTTCGTTTATTCCCTGCTTGCTTACGAATAAATCCGTTAAAACAGAAACTAAAACGCACATGCTTGTCAATGTTTATTCTCTCCCTTTGTGAAATGTACTCTGACATATACTGATGACGTAGTGTGTTATTCGTTTGGCAACGCAGCAAAAATCTTTGGATACCGTATATACACTTACATCATTCAATGCAACCAATGAAAAACTTTTTACATTATTGGAGTATTCATTAATAATTTGGTAAAATCTAACTTTTGCCTTGAAACTTTTCTGAAAATAGCTTATGGAATTCCAAATTTCACCGTAATTTTATTACCGGACACGAGGTCCTGCAATATAAGAATCATTTCCAGATTTTCAAATTTATCATCAGAAAAATCTGAGGACCGACCGTATTTGGGAAGGACTGAATGGGCATATTCTGACTTTCAAGGACAATTTCCAGACAGACTGACCTCGCACTAATTCGATATACATGGCATGTATTATATTTAAAGACAGTAAACAATGTTGTCCTGGAACTCTGGCTCAGCCAAACACCAGAAATTAAAATGTTTTTATGTCAATATAAAACTTAAAAACAAATATATCAGGTTGGTATCAAAGAGGCATTGCAATAATTTTATTATATAAAACATATGTGTCAGTGCATAAAATGCTATATGAATCAATTGTTAAATGTAAGAAAGCAAATAACATTATGTGTAATATTTAAAAGTGATAGAAAATTTAAGTACACTAATTTACCCGTCATTTATAGGAAAATAGTAAGTCACATGACTCTACATCATTTTTCCTGCCTAAAATAATCTAAGGAAGCACAGATAAAAATCGCAAACATCCTCATCACATTTCAGGCATAATTTACCCACAAATATAGTATACAAAGAAGTCCTTTTCAAAGTGGTTATGACTTAACATACTTAAAAAAAAAAAAAAAAATGACCTTGAAGGATGACCTTGACCTTTGACCACTCAAAATGTGCAGCTCCATGAGATACACATGCATGCCAAATATCAAGTTGCTATGATCAATATTGCAAAAGTAATATGACCATTTTTCGAAACCTAAACGCAAAGTGTGAAGGAATTTCAGAAGGACAGACGGACGGACAGACGGAAAGTGCGATCACTATATGCCACCTTCAGGGGCATAAAAAAGCTAAATGTGAAATAATGACTCGTTAATATCACCACAATCCACATCAATTTATAGTCAACATTTCTTGTTCAGACTCAGTCATTGCAATGCTCTACTCCTACCACTGAATTCCACAGTGTTTCACGGTGTCTCAAAGTGATTATAGTAATTGTGTCGCCCTGGGCTCAATTGCAGATTTAAAGGCAGAAATCAGGCTAGGTGTAGTGTAAAGCATGTAAAATGTCACCAAGTACCATAATATAATTAATCAATGTATACTGTTGTTAATATATATTGACTTTAATTTAGGAAAGCAAAATTCACATGTTTAAGCATTATATTATGTAGCATATTTCACAAAATTGTCAGACAAAGAGGCTAGGGCCCATATTCACCAACCAATTATAAGACAATTAAGCCTAAAAATAAAGAATAGTCTTTAAATTGGAATATTCATGAACTTCTTTAATTTTTAGTCATTCTTTGCGAAACCAGCTATATGTATGTACATCATTTTACATGTAGAACATTTTGTTAATGACATAATCACCAGTGGAAGCCTGTATTCAAATGCTGGAAGTATTTTTCTTGGTTCTAAGTCTATTCTTCATTCTTAAGTCTAAGGATTGGATGATATATACAGTCTGCCCATGTTTCAGCTGTCAGAGAAATACACAATGGGCAGCAGACAGTTTGGGATCTCGGAGGACATTGTGAGAGTTGTGGTCAAGAAATGTCAGTCAGGAAGCTGCATGAAAAAACAGGCTTTAAAACATCCGACTGAGGGTATAGTAACAAATATACTTTTACATGATTAACCCTTTGAGCGCTGGAACCGGATTTTGAAGGCCTTTGCAAACAGTTTGGATCCAGATGAGACGCCACAGAACGTGGCGTCTCATCAGGATCCAAACTGTTTGCTATTCTGATAGTATTCTTTGAAAAAAAATCAAAGAAAATGCTAATTTTAGAAATTTAGCAGACAACATTTTAGCAGACGACAAATTTCCCAGCATGCAAAGGATTAAGGGCATTGCAACAATAGCAATAAGCCTGGATCTGGGAAAATGGAGCTTAATGCATGTGGGTAAAGGCTAATCAGGGACACCATAAATTCATCTTTTATGGAATTTTTGCTTGATAGAAAGTCTTATTAACCAAAGTTCAGTTTCGGCAGAAAGTGTCTTCCCACTTAGCCTGTGCATACTGAACAGGATAATCTGGCACGACACTTTAAGCACTATGCTGCATTAAACCCCATTTTTCCAGAATGAAGTTCAAATATATGTGTTCGCCATCCCATATTAACCCAAAGAAACTGTCGCTTAAGTGTTTAGCTGAACTGATCACAACAGGCATGGTGAGCTTTTGTGATCAACTTTTGTCTCTTGTGCGCGTCTGTTAATTGTCATCATTTACGTTGTGAATATTCAAGTGGCAACATTTATTTCTAATCTTAATGAAACTTTGTTAGAACATTAAATTTTGTCCCAAGGATATTTCAGCACAGTTTGAAACTGGGTCACAATCATGTCAAATTAAAGAAGAAACGAATGAACACTTTTAAGTTAAAACATGGCCACCAGCTAGGGGCAGGACAGTTTTCCCTATGAAACTTTCCCAGAAACCTAATGTTCTAATCAAGCCTGGTTGAGTTCTAAAAATTGTTCCGGTCCATTGAAAAAAATGGCCGCCAGAGGGCAATACAGTTTTCCTTATATGGCTATAATGAAATCTTGTGGATACTAGTAACTATATATAGACTTATATAGCTACATGTATAATGAAATCTTGTGAACACTAAAGAAGTCTCCCTTTTTTTGTCCAATTTGTATGAAAATTGTTAAGAACATTATTTCAAATGACATTTTGGCAATGATAAAACCTGGCAGTATTCCTTATATGTCCCAGTAAAATCTTTTATATACTATACTAGAATTCACTTAGTCTTTGTCTAATATTCATGACATTTTCCCAGACAGTTGTTTGTAATGATACATTGACTGAGTACGCTGAAAAACAAGGCTGTAAGAGGTCAGGGCAGTTTTTCTTAAATGGCTTCAGTGAAACCTTGTTACAGTCTTGATGTCACATTCTATACCAAATCATGACACTTGTTTAGACCAATAAATTTTGTTCTAATGATAACTCGACTGATTCTGAAAATGGTTCTGTTAAAAAGTTGGGCTGCCATGGTGTGGCAGTTTGGCTTGTATTTGTGGCTAAAGTGCAACCTTTTAACACAAGTTGATGTTGGATCTTTCTGAAGATGATTATTATTAAAAAAGAAAGCTGTGATAGTGTGATGTTGAAGTTGTTTATGATGACGATGATAACCTATTGAACTTTGCCTAAACTGCCTCTTTTGCAGGAAGGACAACTCAGATTAGCCAACTGGGATGTTCCGGTATAGAGTTGTCCCCCATAAATTAATCTAAGGTTTAAATATGTAAAAATACTACAATTTTTTAAGTGTTTGAGATATTTCCAATTTGTTTGTCAAGAATTGATTATTTTACTTATACAGTGCTTTTTGGGCCGATTTTACATCGTTATTTGGTCATATTCCCAAATCCAGACTCAAAATCCTATTTGATGTTTTGACTTGCACATGTTTTGAAATAGAACTGTTTTAGTTTAGTGTAGAAATCATGAGTTTGAAGTTGTAATATACATTAAGCTGATATCTTTATATTGAGTATTCAGAAGTTTTAAATGAAGCAATAATGCTTTGCCTCAAATTGACGCCAACATTCTCTATTTCACAGAATGGGTCATGTTTCAAAAATTGTAAGAAAAATCCCTACACTAATCAGGGCTTTTTTTCCCCTTTTTGGGAAGATAGCCCATGGCTTTGGAATTGGGAATGTTATCGGCATTTTCAAGAAATTGGGAAAATAAATTCAGTAGCCTTCTTTGATAGCACTTTAATACAACCATATATATTGATATAACTCTGTATAATAATTCAAATTAAAGATCAAAATCGTTTAAATCATTATTATGTACTTTGTTACATGTAATTGAAATAAAATTGTGATAAAATAATCCTTAGACACTACTTAAAAAAAATTGGGATTTTTTTTTCCAAATTTTGGGAAAAAAGTATACCTTTTGCCATTGGGAACATAGCCGTTATTCGGCTATAAAATCGGGCCAAAAAAAACCCTGCTAATTATGATGATGGAGTATTTTAATAATATGAGCCGTGTTCAGGAAATCTGGTCTTATTGCAAATGTGTAAAGAGTCCTCCCCGATAAGCCTGTGCAGTTTGCACAGGCTAATTTAGGACAACACTTTACGCATATGCATTAACCCATTTTTTTTTTAATTTTCAGACAACACGGCACCTGATGTAAAAACAGTGCAAAATACACTTTCTGAAGCATCCAGCTTTGTCCCACGTGCAACAAACCTGCAGAACCAGGACCAGCCAATATTGACTGCAAGCTTCAATAGTCCACCACAAGTGGGATTACCGGTACTTTCTGCAGCCAACAATATCCCATTTCCCCTCCAACCTGTCCAAATGATCCCGCTTGCAAATGGTGGATTTGCCCTGCGCCCGCTGTCATTCTTGCTGGGAACCAACATAATGATGCCCTTTTCCATGATTAGACCAGACATGAGGTCCCCAAGATTATCGTCTGAACAACCTTTGGACCTGAGCAAAAATGTTTCCTCTTCACAAGACATTAAGTCAAACAAGAATTCTGGGCAAGTCGACCTTCAATCGAGGATGCCTTACCTCGGGAAAATTCTCGCCATGTCAAAAATTGGTCCTTTTCTTCCTCAGATTAGTCCGCAGGGTAATGTTAATACCGTACAAAGCTCCAACAGTACCTTAACGGCAAAAACACAGCTGTTTAATGGAGTCAGTTCAAATAGCAACGGATCAAGCAGCCCAAATGTTCTTGAAGTTCCTTTAATCAACTCTTATGTAGACATTAATAATAACATCAGTGTGCTCGGGGACCCAAATGTGACAGTAAGCAATCAGCAGCCAGCAATAATGGAAGAGAAAAGTGAAGAGATTGACGATGCAACACCACCAATATTTGAAGTTGCAGGTATGGGCATCAGGAGCTTCAACAAAATTAATGTCATGTGCATTTTCCATTTTCTACAGTAGGTCAGTTATGTTGCAGTAGTTCAGTTATGTTGCATCATTCAGTTTACCATGCTGATCTTGCACTTTTCCTTGGTAATCAGGTTCAATTTTCATAAATTCAGGTAATAATCTTAATACTGTTTTATATTTGTGGTAATAATTAAATAAATAAACAAGTGTTTGTATTTTTTGATGTGGCTATTATAACAGTTTGGGCTAGCTGGTTTCTCTTGGTTGAATTACCTCGCATCAGAACTTATTATTGTTGTTATATATTGAAGGATTACAAAAGTTTACTTTAAATTGAAAAAATGTTTCTTAAATGGGATTTATTTTAATTTCAGATCCTAATGTGTCCAAACCATTTGATGAGATAATTGACTTCATTCATAGCATAAGGAATGATGTACTCCGGTGCAGTGCAGGCAGCATGGCAGCATCTTCACGACTTGGTAACAGTAAGTCAAGGCTTGATATTAACTAAGCCTCATTGTGTGAAAACTGGGCCAAATGCATGTGCCTAAAGTGTCAGTATGCCAAGTGACACTGGTGTGCGACCTATATTAATAAGGGCCATCATGGCTCACTTTTTTTACTAAACAAATAAATATGAAAATGATTATGTTTTCCTAACAATATCAGCAAAGTAGATAGAAAATGAAAATACATTTCAAATTGTAAGAAAATGTCGTAGGAAAGTTCAAATTTCAGAGATTTTATATAGCTTAATATTGTGTACTGTCCATTTAATGGTGTCTCAGGTGAGTGTCTTAGGGTCCATTGACCTCTTGTTTATATAAATTGCAGGGATGGGAGTGCTTGAGCAGATGTTAAAGGAGCAACAGAAACAGTGTGCCCAATATTTAGATGAGTAGATGCATACAGTGGAATAATGCAATAAGTGCTCAAATTTTACATGGTAGACAACATGATTTTGTTGCATGCAAATCAGTTGAAAGATTGGCCTTTATTGTGTTCCTTAACATTGAATGCACAGTTTGTATGTTATTAGCAATGTTATAAATGTTTAAAATTGTTAATGTTATACATGGTATTGTTTTAATTTTCAGTTTTTAGTTCACCTGACCAGAACATGCTCATGGTAAGCTGTTGAAAACGCCTTTTGTCTGTCGTTTGATGTCAACATATACCTTATTAACACTATATTGGCCACATTTACCCCGTATTGCCACTCTCCATGAAACTTGGTTAGACCGTTTGTTCCAATGATTTCTTGGCCTTGTCCGAAACTGGATCACATGAGGTCAAAAACTAGGTCACTTTGTCAAATTGAGGAAAAAGCTAATTTTCAGTATAGAAGTCACCTTTCAAGTAAAATCTTCATGAAAATTTGTCTATACATAAATGCACAATAAGTCCATTGTCCGGGTCATAAAAATAACAAGCAGGCTTGTATCCGGATTGGTTTTTCTGATTAATAAATATCTGTTTAGCTTGATTGTCTAGGCATAGGTTAAATTCAGACAATTGATTGTTATTCATTTTTTTGTTTTAAAGAAATCCAATGTGTATGCTGCAAAAACTCTTATTTTTCCTATTTTGAAGAATTTCTTACTATATGTTTGTGACAGTTGGTCGATCACACATTTGAAAAAAGTACATAAACAGATTAAAGATGACATTCATGTTGATTTTTCCGCAAGATAAGTTAAGAAAGGCATCTGTGGTGCAGTTGAACATTGATGAACATCAAATATGGTTACCAATAATTTGTACATTTTTTTTTTTTTAGTGGCTTTTACTTGTAAGACTGTATTGTTGAGTGGCTTTTACTTGTAAGTCTGTATTGTTGAGTGGCTTTTACTTGTAAGACTGTATTGTTGAGTGGCTTTTACTTGAAAGACTGTATTGTTGAGTGGCTTTTACTTGTTAGACTGTTCATATACTTCTTTTTATATCTAGGTACATGGATATAGCAAATTTAATGTATGGACCACTTTGGTGAGAATGTCAACATCAATACGTGTAATTACACAGTGCAATCACATGTATGAATTATATTTATTCCAATTATTTCTGGTAAGAAAATATAATTATTTTGTTTAAATTAAATAAGTTATGCACATCCTACTACCATATGATATACATACATAATATTAGAAGGAAAGTATAAAAAACAAGCAAATTCGTAGAATTGATATCCCCCGCAACATATGCTTTGTTTGAGGATGGGTGCAAATCGGACGGAAGAACATACTGACAGATGGACGGACGGAGGACAATAACTCAAAACTAAGACAGAGGAAGGTTCTTGAGCCTTCAATATTTATTTAGGTGAATTAAAAAGTTGTGCGTTTTCCACAAAAACATTCAATGTTAATATACACTAAATTTAACAGATGGTGTACAATGCCATTTGGCGTGCATCATCCTCTTATCCATATTTATACTTATATCAAGTTTCAATGAAATCCGTCAAAGCACTTCCAAGATATGGCTCCGGACACAAAAGTGCCAGCGGACGGATGGACAGCCGGACGGACGGACGGACAACGCCAAAACAATATTCCTCCGCCCGTGGCGGGGGATAATAACTAAGTAAGCAGTACACTAATCTTTATTGTTGATCCTCTTAGGTACATATTCTGTAGACAACAAGTACAATGCCCATTAAATAAACTTAAAACTATGACTGTAGCACACACAGAAGTTACCACCTTTAAAAATTCTTCATTAAAAATCATATTCTTTAAATCTGCCCCTAATTCTATCATACCTTTAATTTCATTACCATAGGCAACTTATTTATTGTCAATATGATCTTGAAGAATCATTACAACCAACAAGTTTATGAGAACCTGAAGAATTAAGAAAATTACTTTCCCTTTTATGTATGGCACAATCTTTGGAAACCAAGCCTTGTTGCAATTGTTACTTTACCCTTTGCATGCTGGGAAATTTGTCGTCTGCTAAAATGTCGTCTGCTGAATTTCTAAAATTAGCATTTTATTTGATTTTTTTCAAATAATATCAGAATAGCAAACAGTTTGGATCCTGATGAGACGCCACGTTCTGGATCCAAACTGTTTGCAAAGGCCTTCAAAATCCAGTTCCAGCGCGCAAAGGGTAATTGACCATGAGTGCCCGTTGTCACCAACAAGAAAAATATTTTCAGCATTTGAATATGTATAGGTGACAAATATTTCTTCTATCATAAATAAATTGTTATTAATGAAGAATTGTGTTGTAAGAAGTGTCAAATTCAATGTCAAAATGAACTGTCTTTTACTTTAATAACAAAACAGTTTTAAGAATATGATTCATTTTTAGAAATTTAGACTACTCTAAAGTCTAGGAGTTTGTTAGAAAATCTGGACTCAGTAGGCATCTGTCATCTGTCAATCAATGCTTGACTTCACCAATCATGGGTTTATATTTTGGCAAATATAAGCACATAGTTGCATTATCAAATCTATTAACTGTAAACTCTTTGAACAAACCTCAAGCGTGGCTAGAAATAATCTGTTGACTTGTTATAACCCCACACTGTTTTGCCAGATATGTTCAAGGGCAAATAACTTATTGAGGATCACTGAGGATGAAAAATTATGTGGGCACATCTAAACTTAACCCTTTTCATGCTGGGAAATTTGTGGTCTGCTAAAATGTCGTCTGCTGAATTTCTAAAATTAGCATTTCTTCTATTTTTTTTTCAAAGAATACTATCAGAATAGCAAACAGATTGGATCCTGATGAGACGCCACGTTCTGTGGCGTCTCATTTGGATCCAAACTGTTTGCCAAGGCCTTCAAAATCCGGTTCCAGCGCTCAAAGGGTTAAAGGTTCATATTTTAAGTTTAAGATTAACACCATGAGATATTTTTTAGTAGTTCACTCCACAACAATATTACATTGTATGTGGACTGGCAGACTCACTGAAAAAACCAAATAAACAGGGTGACTCCAATATACCCCCTCTTTGTAGGGCAATGGTGATGCCCAAAAAAGTGGGGGTTTCTTACTAACACTGTACCAGGGTGCAGGATTAATGGGTTTTCAGGGGTGAACATGGGCTGGACAGAATGTAAACACACCATTAAGAACTTTATTTTTGCAAATATTTCAAGTTATTGAAATACATTTGCAAAAATCTTTAGTACATGAAAGACAGTTTTTCTTGCAGTTTGTGCGGATATCTTAAGATATAATTATTATTCATGGGACATACATTTATAAACTTTATATACATGTGATTTTTGTGGTTTGACTGAAACGCATCTGAAAATGACCAACGCAAATTCTTCTTCTTTTTTCTTCTCCAAAATCAGAAATGATCCACGAATAAACTTGTCCATGAAAGTCATTTTTTGAAAAACCAAGAAATTTCATGCTTACAAATACAAACAAGGGCTGTTTGTAAAACATGCATGCCCTCTATATGGGCTATAAGTTGTAGTAGCAGCCATTGTGTGAATACGTTTTTTGTCACTGTGAACATTTTTGCCCGAGGTTTATTGATACAATGCATTAAAAAAATGCAGTTAGCCTTACATTTGGTAAAATTTAAATAAATTACAAGGGGGGAAAATGCTGTAACAAAAAGAACATGCATAAACGGTAGTTGTTTCCCTTGTTTGAACCATGCTAAATCCTTAAAATGCCTATTTCCATTAACTGTGACCTTGACCTTTGACCAAGTGACCTTAAAATCAATAGGGGTCATCTGCGAGTCATGACCAATGTTCCTATGAAGTTTCATGATCCTAGGCCTAAGCGTTCTTGAGTTATCATCCGGAAACCATCTGGTGGACGGACCGACAGACAGACCGACCGACCGACCGACCGACATGAGCAAAGCAATATACCCCCTCTTTTTCGAAGGGGGGCATAATAATTTTACAGTATTTTATAAAAGTGATCAGGACTCTTCTTTATGTTTTAACACAAACACTGCATCGTCCAGTACATAGAAGCTGGTCTCCATGTCTCCCTCACACAGGTAAGGCACTCTCGTGAATCTCTCCAGAGCAAACCCAGCAGGTTCAAACACGTCTTTCACAAAGCTGTTACATTGTGTCTCAAATGTTGTGCCTTCAATGTTCAGTTTCTCTGTCGGCTGATTGTCTTTGGAGCCTGTGATGGAAATCAGGTTAAGTTGACATTACTTGGTATTTAAGTTATGAAAGAAACGTCAACATGTTTTGATTAATTGAAAATACAAGTACTTGGCCATGATTCACATTTGGGAAACTTAAATCAATGGATATTTTATGCTCAGGTCTTTAAATAATATTTTTTAAGAAAATAGATATCGGTGAAATGAATATTTTATCATTTTTGTATGCAGAAACATTGGCTTCTGAACAGGCAATTTGATCCATAAGGTGAACTCAAGTACAAAATGCACCATATGTAATTATGTGTGGAAACCAAAATATCATAACTTACAACTAACTTTTGATAGATTCTACAAAAGTTTTAAAATTCCATTTTTTGAAATTTATATTTCCTATTATAAACCATACTGTTTATGAAAAATTGATTGTACATTTACATGGTTTTTCCTTGTCTACAAGGGGAATACTGGGCCAGTGGTATATTAAAAATTTATTTAGTGGGGCCTAGAAAACATGACAATAAGCATCCGCAAGGTGTTTGAGTTTTTCAGCCGCACACAAACTTATATTGAAACAACACTTGACTAGAATTTATTATTTTCCAAATCATTTTCTTCACTTCCCTTTATTAGTAAAGAACACATGTTTATAACATAGAGGTCAAACAAGAGCACCGCATATCGGGTGCCAGAGCTCGGCTGTGGGTGCTGGATTTTGTGTTTTTTACCTTTGACCTTGAAGGATGACCTTGACCTTTCACCACTCAAAATGTGCAGCTCCTTGAGATGCACATGCATGCCAAAAATCAAGTTGCTATCTTCAAAATTGCAAAAGTTATGGCCAATGTTAAAGTTTTCGGACAATGGTGGAAGACGAGCTGGCTATGACAATACCTCGGGTTTTCTTCGAAAACAGCCGAGCTAAAAATGACCCCACACAATTTACAAATAAATAAATGATTTCAAAGGTCTTTATATAATGCATATTTGCTGAATTCAGCATTAAAGATGTAAAGAAAAATATAATGGCATCCTGCCCATGATTGCTGTATTACATAGTGATAAAATACAATACAGTCTATCTCATAGGGTGTTGTTATCTCATTGCTGTTAAGAAGGTCAGGAGGTTAATCACAAGATTCCATTTCAACCCTGCCAAATTCCAAGTTGGACCTTAAAGATGCTTATAAATATAAATGTTAAAGGGGTTTGATTTTTCTCCTTTTTAATGCAAACATTTCTCAACAAATGGTATGTTTGTCTTTGGAAGTAAAAACTTTTGGGTGAACCCAACTAAAGGGTAGTGTATTTTCCTCCACTAAGGTGTTTTAAAAATCAAAGCCCGGATTGAAACTCAAACACACCAAACTCCACATAGGGACTGAAGGGTAACACCAACGCCACCAACACCCTTCCACCAGGCTTTAGCACACGTTTGATGGCATGTAGAATGGAGACAGGCTTGTCAGCGCGGTCTAGGAGATTCAAACACGAGACTAGGTCATACTGTAGGCTACCATTGTCCCACTTGTCTATGTCCAATATTCTGAAATAAAAATGCAAGTAAATGGGCCTTATTTAGGGGAAACTTGGCTTAATGCTGTGTTTAAAGTGTTGTCTATACTGGAAGGGACTTCCATTAAACAAAAAATAATTAAAGAGGAAAGTGTCGTCCCTGATTAGCCTGTGCAGACCACATTATTCACATGCATTCAGCCCAGTTGTCCCAGAACATGGATCAAATTGTTTAATGATTATCATAACAGCAAATATATTCCTAGCTCTGGACAATTGCTAACATATTAAATCACATTTTTGCTAACTTCGATACAAAAATTGTGTCGGCACAGATCCAAGCTGTTTGGGATTTCCCAATTCATATCATAAGATAATATGGACATATGGGTTTTCTCACAAAATCTAGCAGCACCTACATAAGGGGCAAACAGTTAGTGCTAATTTATATCCCTCCTAACTGCTTTTCTACAAATGGTAAGTGGGCACATACTAATATAAAACTGGCTTGTTGGATCATGCTAATTTATATCCCTCCTCATTTCTATTTTATAAATGGATAGTTTACTGGTTCTAAGTTATAAATGGCTTGGGGGCTCATGCTTATTTATATCCCTGCTTATTTAGTAAAATCTGCATGCAGCTTCACACGTCTTACCTGTACCCTTTGCCTTTGAGTCGTGTCACCATGGGCCCTGAGGTTTCTGTGGCGAAGACTTGCCGAAAGAACGGCGACATTTTTTCAGTGACTTTACCATCACCAGCACCTGGTTTAGAAGTGAGGCATAGCTGTTTGAATTTAGTTCTTAATTAACCCTTTGAGCGCTGGAACCGGATTTTCAAGGCCTTTGCAAACAGTTTGGATCCAGATGAGATGCCACAGAACGTGGCGTCTCATCAGGATCTAAACTGTTTGCTATTCTGATAGTATTCTTTTAAAATAAATCAAATAAATGCTAATTTTAGAAATTCAGCAGACGACATTTTAGCAGACGACAAATTTCTCAGCATGCAAAAGGTTAATTAAGAATTGAGCCACGCTCTGGGAAAATGGGCTTATTGCATGTGCGTCAAGTGTCATGATAGATTAGCAGTCAGCACAGGCTGATCTGTGAGGGACGACAATTTTCGCCTTAACTGGATTTTCGTTTAGAAGAGACTTCCTTTTAACAAAAAAAAACCATAAAATCAGAAAGTGTTGTCCCTGATTAGCCAATCCACTGAAAAGAGTATTTCATTTGTGAGCGTTTGATAATGTCTATAAAAAAACTTTACTGTATACCTGATATGAACACAGTTTACTTGCTTAATTCACAGCAGAGGCAACACGAGCTAGTCATGTTTTTAAAAACTATTTTATTAATAAAATTTACTCAAATGTTTTTTTCTGACCGATTAAAATAAGTTTTCCATCCAAACTATTTTTTTTTAAATAAGGTGATGGGGGCTTTTAGGACAAAGGCCAAATTGCTTCCATAATATTTGTGAACAAGAATAAATTTGGTAGTATAATATCATTCTATTCTTTATGTTTTAGTCTAAGAATAGGTCGATGCATATGTCTTTTTAGATGTACAAGAAAGAAGTAAGAACAACCTACAATATGCACCTTTAACTTGCATTAAAGTTTATCCCAATAAGGCATCTTAAAGAAAAAAACTACCTAATTGCGAAAAATTTGGTTTCACAAACAGTTTGTGCTATAAACCATTATTATACATATATTGACAAGAGGACCATGGTATATACAGGCTGTCAAGTGACCTTTTTTCAAAAAATAGGAAAAAATAGGAACTACTTTTGCAAAAAAAAAATGGAAAAAGTAGGAACTTTTCCCTCAAAAGTAGGAATACATAAGTCTTACCATAGTCATGATAACACAGTATTTCTGTACTCACTATACATGACATCGTGAACTGTATCTGGTTGAGGCCCAACACCCATATCTAACTGTCACTGGCAGCCTAAAATGTTTGCTTTTTTATTGATTAAAGACACAGATACAAACAAAATTTAGTATTATATTATGACAATTTACTCAAGTTATCCAATTAAAAAACAATCATAACAAGATTGAGGTTCCAACAGAAAATCACAATTCTCTAAAAGTAGATAAAGGATAATAAGTTGCCATGCTTTTGTACACTGCAGACTTCTCAGAAATACTTGTAAGTGTCGCCGGGTGGTGAAAAGTGTGAGGCCAGTCTGGGACTCGAACCCGGGACACCTCGCTTACAGGGCAAATGATCTCCCGACTGAGCTAACCGGGCCGTCACACATGTTTTCACCAATCCCACTTTAGTTCAGTACCGTGACATAAGCATACATGTAACTACATATTTTGCAAGAAAGAAACCATTTTTCCTAGGTATTATAAAACAATTTATTTTGCAAGTTTTCGCAATACATGTATCTCTCTTGCACCACGATCTAAGTGTTTTTCCACTGTTGTCCAACTTCTCCATCCATGAAGGTTTAAACTTTGTTTTCCCACTAGGCATTTTAGCACTTATAGTGTATCTATGATAATAAAGCTTCAAGCAATGCTACCCTGTTAAAGAAGTATAATTAGATGCATTTCATTTTGGTGTATCATCAAATAAGTGGTTAGAGGTCTTCTGTGTATGGATATAAAAATGGTAATATATTGTGCATGTTATATCCTTAAGCAGAAGACCAAATTTATTTAGTGATACACCAACTTGTTGTACAAGATTAATACTAGTATATAAAGCAGTGTCAATGCTCTGCTACAGCTACATTTTGAAACCTTTACATTGACAATAGGGTGCAGTTATAATGACTTAAGTTACATTCAAAATGACTGGTCATTGCAGAGCAGATTATGCAACTGGAGACCTTCTCACCTGACATCTTTTATGACATCATTGATTGGTGAATGAAACAGTTGCACTACATTGTTTATTCCAGTTTCAAATAATGGTTTTTACATCATTGATGACGTCGCAGGAGTGTAATAATGCCGTTTAATATTTTTAATACTACGCTGTAACACCTTGAAGTTACCTCACTAGCTTTGGCATCATCAGAAAATGTATCAGGGCATTTAGGCTCTGTGCATTTATCTTTATTTTCTCGACATGATGTACCTATGATATCAATAGAACATCATATCCGTTGTCATTTTATACGGAATTTATGACACTCATTATTTATAAATGATAAGAACTCGGCAAAGCATCAGTTTTATCTTTTTCAAATAACTTGTGTAATAAATTCCATATTACATAACCACTCATACAATACATGTATCTCTAAATCTCTACATTTCAAACAGCAATATCATGTAAACATGCATAAGGTTTGGTCAAATTGTTGTCAATGGAAACAAAATAAAACTGGAATAAACAATGGGTTCCCTCAGCTCTTGCATCACTGGGAACTGTGTAAGGTAGTGAAGTCTGCAGTGTACAAATGCTAAGGAAGTAAACAAGGCACTATTGTTACTTTAAAAAAACAGCTTTTTTCAATAATTTCAAAAGTGACATAAGAAATAAATATCTATATGCTTACCTGAAGAGGTGCTAGCAGACAGTCAGCAGGGCTTTTTTTCCCCTTTTTGGGAAGATAGCCCATGGCTTTGGATATGGGAATTTTATCGGCATTTTCAAGAAATTGGGAAAATAAATTCAGTAGCCTTCTTTGGTAGCACTTTAGTACAACCATATATATTGATATAACTCTGTATAATAATTCAAATTAAAATCATATAAATCCTTATTATGTACTTTGTTACATGTAATTGACATAAAATTGTGAT
Organism: Dreissena rostriformis; assembly: GCA_007657795.1. Lineage (NCBI taxonomy): Eukaryota > Metazoa > Mollusca > Bivalvia > Myida > Dreissenidae > Dreissena > Dreissena rostriformis. The sequence continues at coordinate 112,346 of VMBQ01001769.1, forward strand.
AAAATAATCATTAGACACTTCCAAAAAAAAAAAAAAATTTTAATTGGGATTTTTTTTCCAAATTTTGGTAAAAAAGTATACCTTTTTCCATTGGGAACATAGCCGTTATTCGGCTATAAAAACGGGCCAAAAAAAACCCTGGTCAGCGTGGGTTGTCAGGTCTTATCTAGATGAATGCACCTTAACAGGGATACAGTCATGCCATAGCTACATTCATCCTGCAAGTTTACTAAATAAACTCTTAAACAAATTAGTTTTTTCTCCATTGAAAATGAAAAAGTAGGAATAGTAGGAAGATTTGGTAAAAAAATAGGAAAAAGTAGGATCCTGATAAAAAAAGTAGGAAAAAGTATGACCGCTTGACAGCCTGTATATATGATATGATAAGGAATATTGGCCAAGGTGCAGCAGTCATTGATGCATCCCATCTGCATTTGCACAAGCATTATTTCCAGCTTTAAAAAATGGGTTTCAATGCAAGGTATTTTTTAGTCCATTGAAAACATGATTTGCGTCGCTGACCATTTTCTCGAAAAATATTTTCTATTTTATTTCATAACATAATGTTAGATAACTTTCCTTAAAAGTTAAACCCTTTATAAGCCTATGTGCTGCTGGATTGGTCATTGTTGGGCTAGGTACTACTTAAAAGCACCCAGGGTACTCTTACGTATACTACAAAGTACCTGGGGTGGGGAACATATAGTAAAAGGTACCCCGGAGTATGGCCGGGTGCCTTCAAGTGTATTTACATACCCAGGGTACATTGTACTTTTACGTAGTACCTGAACCGACAACGACTTATTGAGCCTATATGCTACCTACCTAGATCGATCATAGATTGACCAATCCAGTTGTCCTTGACATTCAGCAGGGTCATGAACTGAGCTCGTGACAAAACAAACATGGAGCCTCGACCTAGCCAACTGGAAAGAAATAGATACATGAATATTTACTTAACCCTTTGCATGCTGGGAAATTTGTCGTCTGCTAAAATGTCGACTGCTGAATTTCTAAAATTAGCATTTTCTTCGATTTTTTTTCAAAGAATACTATCAGAATAGCAAACAGTTTGGATCCTGATGAGACGCCACGTTTTGTGGCGTCTCATCTGGATCCAAACTGTTTGCAAAGGCCTTCAAAATCCGGTTCCAGCGCTCAAAGGGTTAAAAAGATAACAAAACAATATCAACTTACAAAGATAATGTATATATAATGTATAAATAACCTACATAAATTCACTTAGTTAAGATATAGAGGACATTTGTTTATTTCAGGTTTTTTCCTAATTTTATTTCACAAGTGTTTATAGAATATAGAAGAACACATTTGATAATTCACCAAAAGCAGCAATTTTAATATTATTTTATAATTTAGAACAAAAAACGCAAAAGAGCTTGAACGTCACATGTTTGTTTATAATGATGGCACATTAACCAAATCTACTGAACTTACATGTTGATGTATTGCTGTTTATGTGATTAAAAGGAACACAACCACAATGGAATAAGCCCTAGTGGTTTACTTGTCATGAGAGAAAGAGCAAGATGTTTAAAGGCTGATAACTATGAACAAAATATCATATGAAAATTATTTGAATCCAAAATGCTTTAACAAAGATTTTTGCTACTGAAATTTTAGAGAAAATTGCTTTTTGTTACTATGTTGCTCCCACAGTTCTGAACACTGTTTTTTTTTGGGGGGGGGNGACTTAAGTCTAAGAATAAGAAAATTCTTTAAATCAGAATATTCATTAATTGCTTTAAGTTTGACTCCAACTTGGTATTAACCACCTCTATCTACAGCATTCTTCACGAAGAACATTTTTTAAATGAAATAATCACCCGTGGAAGCCTGTTTATATTCAAACGCTTGACATATTTTGGGGGGTTCTAAGTCTATTCTTTATTCTTAAGTCTAAGAATCGGTTGGTGAATACGTGCCCAGTACTTAGTGCACATACATATGCCAGTAACTGACACTTGCCCTACTTGCTGTAGAAAGGATTCATGACCAAGTTATGTTGCCGAATACCTCAGATTTTCAGTCCAGCACTCTATCAACTGAGCAAGGCAGTCCTATTTACAATTTTTTGTAGGTTAACAAGGTTTATAACTTTATTCCTTTTCATTATCTATACAAATAGCAACAAGCATCATGTCAGACTATTATTTGATATTTAATCTTCTTTCGAATAATACTATTTGTTGTCGTTATATAAGGAATCATTCGCTATTGCACTGGTTCTATTGTCCTTAACTAAATGTTCTACATGAATAATGATGTAGATAGTGGCAGTGAATGCCAAGTTTGAATCAATATTTAAGTAACGCCTTAATATTCCTATTTAAAGAATATTCTTTATTCTAAGACTCAGTGGTGAGTACGGACACAGAAGTTTACCCATTTATTGATGTGTTTTCCATGAACCAACTCATCAGGGACTTGGCCAGTAAGTGATAGACCTGAGTGAACACCCAGTCTGCTTTCTCGTAACAATTGCTGAGGAATTCTTGAGTCTCTGAATCCTCGTGGAATTGCACAAACTTGTCACTGATGGCCTCTGACAGTGCGCTTTGCTCCACACAATACCACTTGAAATATAAAACAAGCTTATATTGTCTCAAGCCAAAACATAAACATATATCAGAAAAATAATAAGAAACTTTGATGGTAATTGGCAATTATATATAGTCAGAGGCATAGAATTCTGAAATACAAATTATTAATAATAGGAGACTAACATTGCAGTGGATTAGCCTGGTTCAAATCCTAGGATCAAACATAATTGTGATTTGAATTGTGGTTGATGTGTAAAACATGGTCTACTAATAACCCAGGATCATGCTGTAAGGTTTTGGTTGGTTATAAATGCTTATCCAAGAGCTTTTTGAAGGAAAAATGCCAGGGCTTTTTTTGGAGGAAATTGTATAGCTGTTATTTGGTCATATTCCCAATCTCTTTTTCCGAATCCACTACCAATAGATGGTTTGATTCTCAGCTGTTTGGGAAAAGGGCTGTTAAGTGTAGAAATAAATCGTTTGTAAGTTGTAAAACATGTATTCATTTAACTTAATTTGATAATAATAATTTGATGTGACAATTGCCATTTTGACAGGCACCAAAAATGGTGAGAAACAAGAGATGTGTTTTCTCAGAAACACAATGCCCCCTACTGCGCCGCTTTGATTTTTTTCTTTTTACCTTTGACCTTGAATGATGACCTTGACCTTTCACCACTCAAAATATGCAGCTCCATGAGATATACATGCATGCCAAATATGAAGTTGCTATCTTCAATAATGCAAAAGTTATGACCAATGTTAAAGTTTTCAGACGGACGGACAGACAGACGGACAGACTGACAGTTCAACTGCTATATGCCACCCTACCGGCGGCATAAAAATCTTCATGCTGAGGCATTATATCTTTAAATGTTTCACTGACATCAATTTTGTGAGTTCAACTGCTCCATAGATATAGATGGATGTCAATGTGTTTGTGCATACTTTGAGACAGCCCAGCACTTTCCCGATAAATAAGCATACTACATGTACTCTAGTACCTACAAAGGTAACTTCCAAATCCAGTTTGCATTTTATTTTTCACAATTTTAAAATTAAAAAAATATATATATATTTGGGAAAATTATACAAATGGACACAACAACAAATCACACCATGTATGTATCTATTATGAAAATCAATTGCCCCAGATGAACATGTTGTTTAGGACGTTATTATTGTATTTTTTTGCAGTTACTGCAGAAAGAGATATAATTGACCATAATTATTGTATTTAAATAACGCTTATTTTCCCAATTTAACTGGCACTGGTACATAATGTACCATTCCAAAAGTAGTGAAATAAACAGTTGAGCCCTAGTTATAATCCAATAAATTATTATTTAAAATTCACTATTAGTATTTGTAATGTAATTTCTGATAATTATATTGAATATCTAGAAAATCTAATAATTCTTGAAATGATTACTAATATGTGGCGTGTTCTGAGAAAACTGGGCAAAATGCTTGTGCCTAAATTGTCATCCCGGATTAGCCTGTGCAGTCCGCACAGACTAATCAGGGACGACAATTTCCGCTTTTATGGAATTTTCCGTTTAAATGATGTCTCTTCTTAGCGAAAATCCAGTTTAGGTGGAAAGTGTCGTCCCGGATTAGCCTGTGCGGACTGCACAGGCTAATCTGGGATGACACTTTACGCACAAGCATTTTGCCCAGTTTTCTCAGAACACGACACATTTTACTTGTATCATGTATGTATCAATTGTTAGATGTTACTTGTATCATGTATGTATTAATTGTTAGATGTTACTTGTATCATGTATGTATCAATTGTAGAAGCTCACATAATCATGACTGTCTGTCTTGTGTTTCTCGTCCACAATCATCCGGTCATATATGGTCTTGGCCAAGGTCACCCTGCCTCTACGCCCCGTATACGAGTACATGGCTGGAGACAACTCACATATCGCGAGTAACACAAATACTGAAAGAGGAAAGAAAAATAATATAGGAGCCACGTTTAGCGGCTCTTGGAAAAGGGGACTTAATGCATGTGCATAAAGTGTTGTCCCAAATTAGACTATGCAGCCAGTCCTGCACAGGCTAATGAGGGACAAAACTAACTTCATAGACTCAGGATGTCTAATTAGAAGAGATTTCCTTTAAACAAAATATTCCATAAAAGTTGAAAGTGTGGTCCCTGATTATCCTGTGATTACTGCACAGGCTAAACTTTGATGACACTTTGCGGGTTTTTTTTTTTGGTTCTGGGAGATGGGGCCTTTAGCCCTTTTGTGGGGGAAATTTTACGCGCGATTTTCCACTTTGGGGGAAAAATTGTGCGTGTTTTTTCCTTAATGGGGGAAAATGTTAAGAGTCTTAATTTTACTGCTAAATGGGTTAAAAAGAAAAAAAAATGTTTTTTTTCTTCATAGACCATCTTAACTAGGAATGACTGACTGTGACAGACTTAGCCCTTCCCGAAAAAGTGTGTAAAATGCGCATAAAACGCAGCGGTATTGGCACCGTATTATTCACTTTACCAAGTGCATTTTCTGTTCAAAAAAGTGTGTTTTTTTCTGCATTTTTCTCTGAAATAATACACTTTTCAAGTGTATTAATGCGCTTTTGTGTATTTTTTAAGTGTATTTTCCAGTTTAAATAATACGCTTAAGTACATTTTTTTTTTGGTTAAGTGTACTAAAGTGCACTAATACGCTTCAGTTTTATTTATTCGGTATTCCCCAGAAACTGCACTTCAAGTGTATTTAAGTGCATTTTAACTGCGTTAATTAAGTGCATTAATACACTCAAGTGTATTTTTTTATACTAAAAATACGCTCTAGTGTATTTTTGAGTGTATGAGTGCACTTAAAACACACTAGAGCATATTTTTTATAAAAATGTGCACTATTTTAAAAAAATACGTTCTAGTGTATTTTTAAGCGTATTAGTGCACTTAAAATACACTCAAGTGTATTTTATAAAAAAAATTGCAGTATTTAACAAAAATACGCTCAATTGTATTTTTAAGCGTATTAGTGCACTTAAAAAAAAATATTCACTCAAGTGTATTTCTTTAAATACACTCAAGTGTATCTTTGAAAAACGAGTATTTTAAAGATAGATAAAAAGACACTTAAGTGTATCTTTGAAAAATGAGTATTTTAAAGATAAATTCATTCGGATATGAAAAGTAACCAGTTTAAATATGAACTGAAACAATTACAGCAAATAAACTTTGGAAAGAAACATATTTATTAACATTAAATAACATTTCTACAAAAAAAAATCTCTTCTGATGGCCACAGGTTGTTTCTAAATAAAATTACAGCATACAATCAGGCATTCCACAAGATATTTTCTTGGTCAAGCACAGAGCCCGGATTGCCAACTCCTGTTCCACTCCAGTTGGCCAACTTGTGAAGGGTAAAAATCTGGTGTTCAAGTCCATACATCAGGTAGTATCCCCCTTTTGCTCCCTATTTTGGCAGGCGATGATGATGCACATTCTTTCCTCAGGATCTTCCAATCAATGTAATTTCGCCCTGGGGCAAGAGTTTAACCTTCAAAATTAAAATATAATAGTTCTCATTAAATATGAGGTAAAGAAATCCATTCAGTTATGACCAGGATAAGCTATAAATAAAATTTAAGATGACAATAACCATAAAACACAGCCATAATAATTCACTGTACACAACATTTAACCTTTTCAGTTGTATGTTTATCTATTTTTGTTTCCAATTGTGTTGTTTTTCCTTAAAATTACAATGCATTTACTTATCCATTTACTAGGGACAATACATAAATATGATAATGATCATAATTAATTCATTAAACTAAATAAAACAAGGGATGCAGAAATGAAAATACAAACCTGTAACAACTGTTCTTCAGTATCCAGCCACTTTGAATCTCCTTTGCTTCAAACTTATTGTTGATTTTCACATTATAGTAAAAACACATTGTTTTCATCAAACAATACTTCATGCTGACAGTATTTCAAGACATTTTACACTACAAATTGAAGTCTAAATTTTCTCAGTTATGCCTAAAATGAAGCTCAGAATCAATTGCTGAAACCTGCTTGCTTTCAAAAAAATAGATTCCTGTGCCTATCCAATCAAAAGTGGCTTGTTTTCAAGACAACAAACTATTAACCAATCAAAAGAATGCAGATGGTTTACACCCCTCTGTTAGGCATAGATGTAGAACCCTTTAAGGATTTATGTTAATGATGTCTATTTAATTGTGGGAGACTGCTTATCTCTTATCTGGTACCATACTGTGTCAGCTTGAGATATATCTACTGATGAGGCACATTTTAACACCAAAATATTTATTGAATAAAACACATCACTGATAACAATTCTTCTCTTTGTGACCTTAAATTGAATATCTTTACTGAGAAATGACAATCTGTTCATTGTTTATGAAATCAATACTATAATAACAATTCATGCACAAACCTTAGCATATTATATTTAATTGTGAATATTTCAATATAACATACTGAATGGTGTTAGCAAAAAATAATAATATTATAAATATTATTTTAATTGCCTTTTAAAATTCATGCTTATAGTCAATGTGGTAGACATTAATTTTATTTTGGGTTAAATATCAGTATAAGAAAGTTCACATACTTCTTATTTGATGTTGAGGAAATATAATTGATACTGGCAGGCCAACATAATATTTTTGACACTTTCAATATTTTTCATTTTTGACCCACAGCCTGATTTAGTTGAACTTGTCCTTTTAAAAGCTATTCTACTTATTCAAATATTTTTTGAGGAGACATTTTAATTGCAACAATAAGACCATTAATATTACATGAAGATAAGAAATAATTCAGTACAATCCTGCTATTAAACACATTGCTGTCCTTTAACTTCAGTTATTTCCTATAGTGTTCTGTTTTAATCAAATGATTAAAAATATACAGAATATTAGAGTTGTACTTAATTTTACGAAGATGAACATAAAAATACACTTGTACAGAAAGCGTATTTTTTGGCAAATAAGAAGATACACTTAAATGCACAAAAATGCACTTCTTGCATAAAAAGATAAGCTTTGTCTACAAAAGATACACTAGCAATAAACTTGTTTTGAAAAAAAATGCACTTCTTAGATGAAAAAGTACAGAAAAATACGCTTGAAGAAAATGAAGATACAGAAAAAATGCACTTTAGTGCACTCGCTTATGAAAAAAGTGCAGAATAAATACACTTTTCATAAAAAATGCAGGAAAAATACACTTTTTAAGCGTATTTTGGTAAAAAGCGCATTTTATTTTGGGGATAATCTCATATATATACATGCGCTTTTTTCTAACACGAAAAACACGTGGCTTGTATCTAGTTACGGAAGTAGTAATGTTTAATTTGACGTTAATAGATCTTGTGTATTTCGGATAGGCTTTCGCAATATACAATGTTAATTCTAATTTATTCTTCTTGTTTAAATAATTATTTATTTGTGCATTGATCTTATGGATGTTAAATTTGTTTATTCCAGGTAAGTTACACGAGTAATTTAACTAATTGGATATCGCGAAACAATATGTTCCAAAAATGCCTATATTACTACATATGTTGCTATATGTATACATGTCCCGGAAAATTGGCAGAAGTCCCGTAAAATTGAGCACAATGTCCGGAAATGGTCTGAAAATTTATGGCATGTATGCAGTATCAAACTTGACCTAAATCATCAATAACAGAGACTTGTTGACAGATTTCGGCATGTTTTGAAGTTTGTGATTAAATGCTTTAAATTGATTAATGTAAACAACAGGACTAAAGAGCTCCAGGAAAAAAACAACAATGAAATAAAAGAAAGAAAAAAAGAAAACCGCACCTAGGATCGAACCACTGAGTACCTATTATGAACCTACTCAGTCATTAATTTGTGATGATTCTGATAACAAAACTATTGGGTTGTGATAAAAGCATCGGTGTTGCTATAAATATATCCTCGGTTAAATAAACTGCCGCAACACCCCTTAAAAAGGACCTCTTGAAAATGCCTGTCCTGACTAAACAATATAGCCTAGGAAATTTCCAAATGTGTTTTTATAGAATAATGGCATACAATTTTTCATAAATGTTAATTCATATGATTATATAAAAGTTGTATCTTACATCTTATAAAAACTCTTGATTGCATGGATCACTCAGTTGTGACGTGTTCATCATCCGAAATATTTAACCGAAAATCATGCTCTGGGACGCCAAATAGTTTTTATACCGTTTCTATTACTTAACTGTTTAATGTGCTGCCGGTATATGTAAATCACACATTATAATTGTAGTTCCGAATCGAGCCAGTGCAAATCATCATTTTATGAACTATAAAGTTAAAACTCAAGACTGAAAATCGTTGTTGTTGTTGTAAAGTAGAGGTTAACATAAACTAACATGTGTGCGGTTATTAACCTATTCTGGTACCCGATATTCTATAATAACAATAATAATAAAAGCTTTATTTACACAAGGTAACACATAAGACAATGACACATTATACATATTATGCAGATGAATCAATACTTTTTTACAATGTGGCCTTCTTAAAATAACATACACATATAGGTCTATAACAAGTTAAACATTCAAACAATATTTTCTAACACCCAAACATAACATACATTTTGCCCTTTAGATTTTAGACAGACACACATGAAATATCATTGATTAGAAAATAACATGACATATCATTGATTAGAAAATAAATGTGTATTGTATTGCCTTTTAAAGCAGAGATAGAGCATGCCAGTCTTATTCCAATTGGTATACTGTTCCAAATATCCATGCTATGGTATGAAAAAGCTTGTTTCTTATAACCTGTATTCGCTTTGGTATTAACAATATCGTTATGGGTGGCAGATCTTTAGTAATATTTGTGATTTCGAGAAAAAGTTGTAATATCATTTAAATATCATGGAGTCTGATTGTTGACACATGTATATATCAAGATTGCCGTGGGGTATTTACATCTATAATTAAAAGAGAGCCAATTAAGCTGTAAAACCATTTCTTTGGATGGTGTTCTATTTGGCTTTTGTAGAATGACTTTCGCTGCGCTTTTTTTTAAAACAGTCACTTTTGTTAAATTGGTTTTATTAGCGTTGCCCCAGATCGTACAACAGTAATCGAAAGTGGTTATAATATATGAATTATGAAATAATTTCTTCATATCAAAAGTGAGATAATTTGATATTTTTTTAGCAGAGTTATTTTACTGCTCATTTTAGAGAATGTTTTATCAATGCGTACTTTCCATTGCAAATGTGTGTCGATATAAAGTCCTAAAATCTTATGGCTAGTGACATTTTCAATAGCATTACTATCTATTTACAGATCAAGGTTGATATTCTTATTTTTTGTTTCGAGCCAATAAGCATGCATTTTGATTTATTAGGATTTATCATCATGTTATAGATTGCGCACCCTTTTTGTATGAAATAAATATCATTTTGTAAGTAAGTCTGAATTTCTGAAGGATTGGCCCCTGCAACATGTAGTGTCGAGTCATCAGCATACAAGTCTATGTCTGATTGCTTTAGTAATCACCCAATATCATTTATATAAATTTGAAACAAGAGAGGGTCCATTATCTTATAAATGTATGTCACTTTGAATTACCCTTGAAAGAAAAGAAATTCTTCACACTTTTGAACCAAGAAGTGTGTTGGCGTTCCCGAACTACAATGGGGGAGTTACGTTCATCATACGAAGCATATAATTTGCGGTCACCATTTCCCGACGAGATAGTGTATCGTTTAAAGTTGACGTCATAAATCTCAACTTCCGCATTTGTCCAAACAGATTGGTCCTTTTCGGTAGGAATGTAGTCAATGACTGCCTGCAGTAGCCGACGAAGTCCTGAATCGTCGAATGTTCCTTCGTTTCCACACAACTTTATGATAGCTTTACCTATACTGACCTTGCTTATGACGTTATATTGCTGAAAAATAAGTGTACTTATATACATGTATATATATATATTTCAATAATTTCAAATAATAGTGGTCATGTTTATAAGTGTTAAATCTAGTGGGTATACCGGTACATTAACTAGAAATCCATTCTTTTCATCTGTTACTGCTTGCTTCTGACGCATTGTGTTTACGTTAATCCTTTTTTAGTTGGAAGTGTATTTTATAAATAATTTACAAAGTCACATTTTTTTTTATACATCAGCTGTTAAAAGAAATGCAATATATGTAGCTTTTAATGTGCTCACAAGACTTGTTTTGTCGACAGCATCCCCTTCTGTTTGGCCAACATTCTCCGCTAAGTCGGGTAACGATCCGTTACACGCGTCTTGGGGCTTCTCGTCTTCTGAAAGAAACAAAATTTTCACTATAGAAAAAGCGCGGTTCCTGAATAACGCATACCATACATGAGTTAAATAGCTTATCTAAAGCAACAGACAGCACAGTTTGTTAGTTGAGCGTTAGAAGAATCTCGTAGACACAACTAACTATTATACCTGTATTACATGGAGTCATTTCTTTGGGGGTTGATGTCGATAGGATAACCTCTTCTCATAAGAATCTCTAATGGAACAAGGAACGTCTTAAATTGAAAATAAAATTGCAGCTGTATTTAAGTTTTAAAGGGACTGTAAAGTGTAAACCACGAATGACGAAAAAAGAAAAGTTCTAAAAAACCGTATTTTTTTACAATAATTAGTTTATATTGATTAAGATATCACGAATGGTATATAACATTACTTGACAAAAGTTTTTTTTATTTTAACTTTTTTTTTTACTGGGTATGTCTACCTGGTAACTACCTGTTAACTATAAATAACGCAAGTAGATTGATCATCATCGTCACGTGGTAAACCCAGGAATGCAAATTTTGCATGCGGAGTGAATTGTATATATTTTATATATAAAAGGATCAATCGACGTGCGTTATTTATAGTGTCTATATCGTTATGTCACCTATTTTTGCGATGTACTTTCGATTTCACATCTCGAAACTTTATTACTGAATATAATGAAAATATGAACTTTTTTCAAGTAATGTAATATACCAGCCGTGATATTTTAATAAATATAACATAATAATTGTAAAAAATACGGTATTTTAGAACTTTTCTTTTTTCGTCATTCGTGGTTAACAGGCCCTTTAAGGATATATATTTTAGCTTTTTATATTCAACCAGTTGATGGATGTAGTCTACTAAGTCTGAAATGGTAATGAATATTAAAAACGGATTATTTTAAACTTTAAACTTTTCATGTACAGAAAAACACCCTTAAGTTCGGCTACGCATGTAAAGCTCATAAGTCTACAAACACATTTTTTTATAACTTTTAATTAAAAAAAAAGTTAAATACACAATGGAGAATTAAAAACCACAGTATTTAAAACATGCAAAACGGTCACATAGGTATTTTAACATCAATAATTATAATGCATCGTTAACTCAATATTAACAGTGTTTACCTTCTCACGTCGCCTACTATCCCGACACTTAAACGCATAGCCTGTCTTTTCTGTCGAAAACATTAGACACTTTTGATCGGCAGTGTTATTTAAGATACAGATACATAGTTAACTGCGGGCTGTCGTACCCACTCTTAATGCACCTCTCATGAACATCTCATAAGATGCATAGATACAAGGAGAAAACATAACACTAACACACCGCTTGACAATGTAGAAAATTAAATCTAAAACAATGGGTATTGTTCTTATTATTGATTTTTGTAGATTATCTGCAAATACAGCACCGTGATGTTTGTAGCAAACTATTTGAGTAACATAACTCAAACAACCCCATCATTACTTTGTGATTAAAATCTTAAGAAAGGAATCAATAACAAAAAGAATGCTTCAATCTTTAATATTGGAGATAAACAAATAGAGGGGGTAAAACACCTGGCTACCTGCTGTGCACCGAGGCTGCATTTAAAACTGAGTAATTATCTATATTTACATTTAGATTTCAATTCGTACAATAACTTATAACTTTCAGGATATTCCGTTCAATATTATAATTGTTTTTCCATTAATGTGTATTGTCTTGCATGTGACATTAATATACTGTAAGCATGTGGCACTAGTATACTGTAAATACATTCTGGTTCTTTTTTCAAACTTATATCCATTAAAGGGCCGCTAAGTCGGCTATCGGGTGTGCATTTAAGATAATTTAGGGATGAATACCTATCTGGGTACTGAGTATTCGAGAAATCCAGAACCGGCCTCCAGTATCCAGTTTCGTATTGTGTGTTCAGAACATAGCCAATATCGAGCAAGTAATACCAAACCATCTTCGAAACGTAATATTTATGAAGTATATAGTACAACTTGTTCCTTAAAATTTCAATGTATGTGTTGTTTTCGTGTTTCCCAAGTGCTAGCTAAGTGTTCGCATAAACCTTTAAATGGAAGTCGTTTATGTGACTGTTCTTAAAATATTAACAGCTGATGCATCAGGAAATTAATGCTCTCTGTTGTTCATACAATTGACAATGAATAGTGGGGAAATATAAACCATTAATATATGACGAAGAATACTATTTTAAGACGTGCTGGTTTCCTGGTACAAAGAAATGGGATTATGTGTAGTGTAATACAATCCGTCTCCATTCACAAAATAGTTAGTTAAAAGAATGTCTGGAACGCACGAGGGGATTTAACACAATTAATGACACCCTGTACACAACTCTTATCAATATATCAAATCGTGGTCACCAAGAAAATGGGGCCAATACATTGATGTTCAATACACACTTCCTGACTTAGGGTGAATGCTTATGTTTGATAATATGTCTATGAAATAAGTTTAATAGAAATTGTACTTGTATATTTGTATATGATTGTCTTTGCCATACGTTTTTACGTATTTTAAAAAGGCCAAAGGCAAAAATGTGCCGATTGCTAATAAACTGAAACTGAAACTGATAACTTGCAGCTAATGGTTGAATAACTTCCCGTTGGGATTTTGTAAACAACGTGTCATGTTGAATGTATATCAATACATGTATTTATATTGTAGATCAGATGACATAAAATACCAGTCAGTAAATCGCTTTATGGTCCGATAATTCTGCAAATGTTCTGCAAAAAGCAATGATATAAGATGATTGTATTGACTTCCAACATATTCAAGCATGTGTGCTCATGATCTTTTTAAAGCGCAAATGATGACGGGTTACAAATAGCAGCATGTATTAACAGAAAGCATTTCTAACTCGACGCTTAGTTTTAATGAAACATCATTTGTCGCACAAATCGGATCAAATTTCATCAGCTTTAAATCACAAAACTATTCATTCGAACATTTCTATTGCAATCATCTACAATGCGTGCAATGAAAGGATGTAGTCTTTACAATAACATTCTTAAAAAGTGTCTGTAGTTACGATAGCCCCTCATTAAATTTCATTTACACAAGTTTGCGTACTCGTTTGTTCATTGTGAGTCCCCTGTTTTAAAATACTTTACTAGTCACTCTGCATAATGGAAACAACATTGTTTTTTGGAATAATTTAGAAAGATTTCCCAATTACACAATAATGCTATTTTTAGCAGGATGGTTTTCCATACACAAATTCAAAACAAGAAGCGCTCACTTAAGTTACAGGTTCACCAATATTCTAAAGTGATAACTTTTTCTACAGATTAAACAGGTGATCTGGGGGTTTTACGCACATGTTCCAAATTCCTAATTGGTCTCTATCTTGTAAAGATAAACATGCTGATAATGTTTTTATTAAGATTGAATACAGAATGTGATCTGGTCGAGGCTACTGTTAATTTCAATGTGTCTTCATACCAAAATCTTCACATACAAGCTCGGTCAGAAAGGAAGTAAATTATATCGCGAATATATTTAAGAATTAGTTTTGGCTCATTTTTGTCGAACATTTTGTTGTCATTCGTGCCAAACTATAAATTCATTTTGCTATTGACGAATGAAAAGCAACTCGCGCAAATCAATTAGATCATATGACAACTTGCTAATATAAAAGAAGTACGGCCATTAATAATTACGTTCCAATTAACATTCGTAATGGGATCATCGCGAAATGAAATACAAGTATATTGCATATCCAATATTATGGGAAAGTGAAATGATATTAATTTGCAATTTGAAAAAAAGTTGCCCTTAACAAAGTTTGACAAAGGTAAAACTATTTATTTTACGATAGCGAGTTTATTCTTATTTTTGGTGGTTTAAAATTTGGTGATTGCGTCAATATTTGCTGGTCGGAGGGGTTCTTCAGTGGATTCTTTGATGTAAAGAAACACAACGAACCGGCATTGTGCTGTTGTTGTTGTTTCATGAACACTTCTTTCGCTGTAACACGAAACGTCATATAAACAGTACTGCTATTGCTAATATGAAACAGGATTATCCCTTTAGGTTACATTGTGTACACACCGGTCTTACTGACCTGTGTATTAGCGCGAAAGGAATTGTGGGTAGCACTACTTTTTCAATATGGCGAAAGCGAAAGTAGGACAGATAAACATTTGTTTCTAATAATTGCTATTTTTCTTTACAGACATTTGAAATCACCCTTTAACATAATTTAATAACATTTCTTTAAACAACATTCCATTTTAAACACATATTTAACACCGTTTTTCTCATTATAAAAAAAATATTCATTCCTACAAGTAACTATTTTGGCGGAAGCACAAATCCCCAAATCAGGGGAATGTGATGCATCCTAGTATAGAGGTGACAATAGCGCAGTGACGTCACCATCTATGTATAGAACGTGACAATAGCGCAGTGACGTCACCATCTATGTATAGAACGCTTTAGGTTATACATAAAATAACCTCGTCAAGCTTAGGCTATGACAAACACTGTTAGAAATCGGAAATACTACAGCTGGTAAACAGGTTTCGATTATATATATTTTATAATTATAATTATAATGATCATTCTTCTTCTTCTTCTTCTTCTTCTTCTTCTTCTTCTTCTTCTTCTTCTTCTTCTTCTTCTTCTTCTTCTTGTTCTTCTTTTCTTATTATTATTATTATAATTATTATTATTATAATTATTATTATTATTATTATTATTATTATTATTATTATTATTATTATTATTATTATTATTATTATTATTGTTATTATTATTATTAGTATTATTATTATTATTAGTAGTAGTATTATAAGTAGTAGTAATAGTATTATTATTAATACACACTATAAATTTCATAATTCGTTTTAAACGTTTTCTCGATTGATTATTTTTTGTATTGGCATTCTTTAATAACACGAGTCATTCACAATAATGTCAAGGCAGTCCTATCAAAGCATCATTACACATAATGTGTACGTTATTAAATCCGTCACGTGACATTCCACCAAACATATACACTAATAACGTAGTCTCTGTAGTCTTTTTCTAGCGCCTAACGCATATTGATTCATCCCTTAAATCAACAAACTCATTTGCGAGTAGAATACCCGGCAATGTTTCTAGCTGTAACGAGAGAAATATCTTAATCGCGATGGTACACAATGAAAGAGTATGTGTCCCGCGATAGGTGACAAAGTGCCTTTCGGATTATGATGTTGTCCTTCGTTGTCATCCAAACATCGTAAATTATAGCTTTATCACATTCTAACTTATTCAAACTGCTGATCTTATGTTCTAAATGGTAATAATTAATGCTTTTTTTAAAATTCCAGATAACGTATTTTGAACATAGTCGGTCATACAGTTAACATGGGCTCACAGGTTCGTATGAATATTGCTTAATTGTACGTACATGTAATACATGAGTCAACCACCTTTTATTTTACCAATCTTTTGCAAGTAATAGTACTGATTTGTTTGTTCGCTATATCTCTTTATTCTTGTTTTAAAATGCTAGTACGTTTTTTTTGCAGAACAGCACACCGCGTCGTCTTTCGGCACAATACATCAATTCTCAGTTTTCGAAATATCAGTCAAGCTTATCAGAAGTGAACAAAAATTTATTTAGATTTGCCCTGAAGCAGGCGGCAGAAAACATGATGGATGAAACGGGGTTGCATATTTATTTAGAAGACCACGAACCATTTTCATGCATACCGGCTGGTTGTAGAATGTCCGACCTCAAGTCATGGATGGTCATCAGTTACGACACCGCAACAATGAGGCCTGAAATGTATTTCGATCATATGTCCGGATTACGATCTTTAAAAGTGTATGTGATTGACGGACTCAAAGCTATTTGTGCTCGGCTCATGAATTATGTGCCGGAAATTGCTGCTGGAGCTGCTGCACGAGCAATAACATTTTTGAAGCGATGAAACCACACACACTTTGACTGTCATACAATCAATCTTATTATCTTCTTTATACATTCATTTGTTTCCATTGTATGCAGAGTCTAAGCTTTAAAAGCGCTTCTTCGTGACCATTTAAAAATAAACGTTTTTTTTTCTAGATTTTCAAGTCGCACATTCGATAATGAACTACCTAAAAAGTTAAACATCTCATTCAATGATAGATTATACATAAATGTCGTTATCATCATCTTTTTGCTATTTGACTATGTTAAATACGGCAGTTCTTTGGACGTAAGTGTTTATATAACGCAAATTAATTTGCAAAGAGGAATTGTCGTTTACACAGTGGCATGCGAAGCATTGAAATATAAAATTAAAATTGTTTATGCAGTCATATGTATGAACGTCTTGTCATAGAGAGGAGGGGGCGGGCGAAACATAGCATATTAATGTATTATCGCAGCATGTGTTTCAATAATTAATCTTTCTAAACTTCAAGTAATTTGCTTTACAGTTTGTTGGGAGTGCATCAAACTGTGGTGCGATAATTAGTATACAAGTGCAATCTTCAAACGCACTCTTAAACATGACAGGCGGTTTCATAAAGGAAACAAATCATCAAGTACATAATCACCTAATTTTATTGTTCAGTTTAGTGTATGATTCCGATATCACTTACTTGCCTTTGAAGAATAACCATTATTAATAGACAAGCCGCATAAAAAACTTCCTTATTAAGGAGAACACTCAGAGCTCTCATATAGTGGGTGACGTGTGCAGGCATGTCTTGTAAATAAAACACTTGTACCAAATCTAGAAAACGTCCTTCATGATTCCACGGACGGTAAATGTTAGATGTTTGTCGAAGTGATTTTTAATCATTTATTGCAATATTTTTTATTCACATGCTATATTTTTTTGTAATCAACAAGTATTTGTTTATGCAAAACACACAACAATTGTTATTGCCAATAACGTATATCTTAAACCAACCTGTAACATATTTTTGAATTTCACTTCAAAATAAAATTATTATTGACTTCCATTTTACCATGTTATGGTCTTTCTTCTTACCATATAACTGACTTTCACACTACCATTTTAACAAAAACGAAGGTTAATGCCAATAGGAAGACCCTTAAACAAGTACAATTGGTGTACACACGTTAAGATACAAACATTCTGCAACTTTTAAGCATTTAAAAATCGTTTCACGATGAAATCTTGTTTCGTTTTACGGATGATCTCGAGTCAGGATCGGATTCATTCGGTTTGCGATAAATTACATAATTAATGCAAGCTATTTTTATTTATTATCAAGGTACTATAACAATTATATTGCGCAGTTCTTTTAGAGTCAGGTACACGCGAGTGTATACACACCGTTTCAATTACATATACAAAGCAATACAGTAAACGATGTTTCAACTAATTAACTTATGAAAAATAATCTTATAAGTGAAATCGAAAGAATGACCTATGCAATGTAATAAAGTTATAAATAAATACAAGTGGCCTACTTTTCAACTCCAGTAGATAACGGGCAACTACTTTATGCTTCCGACGCTGCCCGAAACCAATCTCGCGTTCGCTCGTAAATGTTCGGATATCGTCACGAAAAATTCGATTTTTTTTCATACAAAATAGTAAAACAATTGTTAACTTTATTTTACGAAGTATTTGTTTATTTTAGGCATTTACGGATATTTAAGAAAACGAGTAACATAGTTTCTAAATTAATGCGAACAATGCAACAATTAATGATTTAACTTCAAAGATTTATACTTGTAACTATTAAAATATTTCCTGAAATAAACGTCCAATCGGGACGAGGTATTTCCACTGTATCTGAACATATCACCTGATGCGATGTTCGCGAACAGTTCTGATGCTAGAATGTTTCATGCAACATTTTCTAAGAATCGGGACAAAGTGAACATATTTTTGTTTGAAAATAAATCATATAAATTGAAAGCGTTGTGTGTCATCTTCACTCTGCAATTTATGTTGAAATTTAATGAAGATGACCTAGACAATGTATTGAATATGGATACATTTGTATTATTTTAGTTGAAGTAAGATTTTGAAATTCAATTATAACCGTACTTTGTCCTCATTTTGGTTGTGTTGGTATTTGTTATTTAAGTTCGATTGGTCATTGTCGGCTCGGGTACTTCTGTTTAAGATGAACAATATCGTTTTACGGTAATCGGAATCGCGTGTTACGACATCGGATTTTGGGCGGGAACACAACTCCGGTACAGTCTTATATCGACCGGGTACGTTTAAGTATATTTACCGTACCCGGGGTACATGTAAGTATACTTAAGAGTACCCGGGGTACATGTAAGTAGTACCCGGGCCGACAATGACCAATCCAGCGTTATTTAAGCGAAATGATGTTAGTGAAGCAAAATACTCGAAGTGCATGCGTGTGGCGTCATCAAGAGAACCTCGTTCTTAATGAGAACCAACTGATCGATAGCAGGACACGCTCGATACGAGGGCAACGTACGATATAAAAAAAAGCAAATATTTAGATGATTTTTAGAGTCGGTAAAGCAGAAATATGTCAATGTATTGTATAATGAGAAACCAAATGATGAGCGTGTGTATTAATTAATAAGCAATGATTAACAATATCCGTTAATTACGAAATACCAACACAGCAACGAACACAACAACAACGCAACATAATTTAAAAACACACTACATAATATTGAATTCAATGTCATTAAATGCCGGGTACCAGAGCAACGCTACATACCGTACTGTATACGTTGGAGGATAAATCATAAAGTTCAAATTGCAACGCTGTTGCGGTAAGTTCCCTTATATTTCATATTTTGTTTTGTTTATATGTATCACGACACATATTAGGTATTGTTTATATAAATAAATTGTCAACAGTTGCCACTTTTCGAATATCTAGTCAGTGAAGTTTGTTTATAAAAGAATGTGCCTGTTATCAACAATAAATGGCTATTGAACTGTGCATTATCCTTTAGCGTTTATAACATTTTTCATGAGCAACATTGGTGTTAAAAGTTTACAATTCAAGTCATTTTGCATCATTGGTTCGCGTCATTGAAGGATTTAGGGACAATACTAGGTGACGCTATTCTATTTAAATGTTTGTATTGATTATAAAAATAACCATTATGATAAAAGAAAACTATGTATATGCTGTAAAATAATTGACAAAATTTAAAGCATAGTTAGTTACACTGACACTTAATTCGTGCAATGCATGTGGACACGAAATAATATATGGGAAGACTGACTGACCCTGTTATGTTCACACTGCATTGAAGAATTTTGGTCCACCTAGCAGCCGGGAGCTCACTGTCTCTTAATAAAAGTAAGGTATTCTTTGTAACCAAGCTAAAATAAATAACTTTAACTACAACATCTGACCCACATAATATAGCATAACACTATACTCCCATTATTTGTAAGATGCGAATAATAAGTGGATTATTAAAAAAAACATATAAAGATTGAACACTTTTCCCTCTATATCATTAGTTACACTGTTAGTAACTGATGGTGTATGGGATATATGAAATTACTGAGGGTGTATATCCCACACACCATCAGTTACTAACAGTGTAATGATTATATCTCACCGACTTCCTTTTCCTTGTTGTGTTATTTACATCATCCTATTTTGTTTCTTCCCTAAAATTTATTACCGATCCCGCTTTCCGTACTTTAGTTTAAACATATTTTATTTCAGGAACAAACATATTATATACAAAGTATGCATACATGTGTACGTCGTCACAACCGATTAACATGTTCCGAAAATGGATAAGAACGAAAGACCAAGTCCCGTTTGGTTTAAACTCCGTACATAGTTTTTGCAGGATTGTAACTTTACAGTTCAATTGGTGGTTGTCATTTTTGAGTAAACATACAATAAGGCATTTTAAGCAAACGAAGGAAAGTTGTAATATAGAAGGGAAAAAAAGTGTTAATATACAATACGATCTGTAATGCAATAAGCAGTAACGAACAATGAGATTGAGTCCTGAATCGGACGAAGGAAGGTAATGGAACGTTCCGATATAGTGTGGAACACAGAGATTTGAAAGAGTTTTTTTTTTATTGTTTTGTATTGTGGTGTTTTGATGTGACAGATGTGATGCATCAAAAATACGAGTGTTTTTCTCAAAGCCAATACTTTCGTCTCCATACAATAATGTGTTTAGAGATGTAGGTGCCAAAGGGGTAATTGCATTGCTGAGAATTTCTCGGTGTTGCCTGAAATGGTATAAAAATAATGATATACAGTTTCAATAGCTCCACACCTACATAAGGTTCACTGAACAATATTGCACATATAAAAGTTTTGATTTAATGAACTACAATGAGTTCTGAGTCTAGAATGGAGCATTTGTTGGCGTCTTTCGCCATAGAAGTACAGTAACTTAGGTTTAGTAGTATCGCTCGAAAGGAGCATTTTAAACGAGTGAAGAGAATCAACATTACGTGTTTCTAGTGGGAGATTGTTCCATTCTGTTATTGCTGAGGGTACGAATGAGTTTGAGGTTGTGCGAGCTGTCACATTTCTAATGTTTGCTCCATAACGTAATGGATACGAGCTGTTGCTTCCGACTGTGTCTGGTACTGATATAAGATACGCCGGTGAAAGGTTTTTTGTAATTTTGTACATAAGCATAATTGTCATTCAATTGACCACGCAATTGATGACGCATCTCGAATGACGTTATTTCTATGACGAAACACATCAGTTTAAGCTCGACTCTCTGGATGTTTGGGAACACAACTCAGACGTGGTGGTTTATTTAAAAGTAACATTTTTTTTTAACACCGAACGAATAAAAAACGTATTTCGGAGTGTGTGTTTGTCATGTTTAATTGTTAAATTCGATAGGAATAAAATAACTCGCTCCGATAGGATTACGATTTCGTAAATCATGTTTTGCCTTTTGGGTCAGAATGGTTAACATTCGATACAAACGTTATCAAAAAGTAGAGTGTTTTAAAATGCATTTCGATAAAGGGATGGAAGAACAGAAAGTGGAAGTGCATATCGTTGTAACTGTATTGTTATAAGCATTGGATTAATGCTGTCATTAAGGTTAGCGTGTCGTTTTTACTCAATTAAGTATATATTTAATTTGATTGTCTTATATTATGAGTCATAATATTTTTTATAAATATTTTGTGACCAATAGAATACATGTTAATTTCAGCGTGTACTTATATTTATCCCTCTCGTCTCAGAAAGGCTTACACGGCGAGGCCCGTTTATGATTGGTTTCCCGTGTCTATGCAAACAACATAATACAATAACAAGACTTATCTAGCAGTTTATAGAACAGACGCCTTTTTTTACGTTGATATGTGTATTGAAACTACTCGGGGTGAATGAAAATACACCCCGTGCTCGTGACCGCTCTAAGCCAATCGTATTAGGTCATTTTTATAGGAGGTGAGATATATATTCATACCAGACGAACATTTATTTGAAAGACTATATGCCTGTCGGCAACATGTAAATTTCGTTGTCGTACATGCGATTTATTTTTTCATTGCAATTCATTTTGTAATTATTTCATTATGATCGTGACCGTGACCGTTAAGTTGGGAAACAGTCGTTTTCTAAAAGTGTAGACACAACAGGTCATAATTAGTGATGATGTTGTACGTACGCAATCGAATTGACAATTACCCATGTAAACGGATGAATGTCAAATATATGGTAATGTTTTCAAACACAAATACATGCTTTCCCATTAAGCATCCGGTGCCTTATTCCTTTATTTTATATTTAACGTGTAACGATTATATCAGCGCTGTACAATACTTGTTTACTTTATTGCAGTCTATTTAACATACAGAGTTAATGGATATTGTGATCTTGACTTTGTAAATAAACCCCTTTTTTTACAAATAAATAACACAGTTTTATGAGCGATACCTTTGTTTAGAATAAAACCTAAAGGAAAGAAATATTTCAACACAGAGTATACATAGAGCAATGATGCTATTAAAATGAATACAGAAAACAAATTGTATTTGACATTTTAACATTTAAATAACATCAAAATACGCATTTTAATCTATAATAAATACAGATGCACATTGCAGAAGAACAACACGCCATGTTTGCTAGTATACTGGACATGCACTTGCTTGTAACTACTTGCATCGCCCCATCATCCACTTTGCGTATCCGCTGAACATTTAAGCCTTTCGGCCACCACCACCGCCGTCGACACCATCGCCGCCGCCATCATCGCCGCCGCCGCCACCACCATCGCCGCCGCCACCATCGCCGCCGCCACCATCGCCGCCGTCACCATCGCCGCCGCCACCACCACCGCCGTCGACACCATCGCCGCTGCCACCATCGCCGCCGCCACCATCGCCGCCGCCACCACCATCGCAGCCCAAAACAAGGGAATCAATTTCCCATCCGGTCGTTCGCTGTTTTGAATGTTTATTCAATTTACTTATTTCCTCATAATGTGTTATTTATAGATCCTTGCAATACCAAGTATAGAACAACATTGAGTAAAACGTTACACTTTAAAGATATCATACTACAATTAAAAAACACCCTAATCTTATTTTTAATTTCTTTTTAAGACTTTACATTACTTTTTAAAACATTTGAAAGCAAACTAGTAATAGTATTCATTACATGCCTTCAAATCAAAATCGTTGGCATGGCTGAAAATTAATAATTGAATTGCGATTTTTTTATTTAATTTGTTAACAAACGGTTTTCATTACAAACAACTACCAAATCATGAGAAGGTCTTAAACACGGAAAGTGTCGTTTACCTAATAGATAACCATTATCATCGACAGAAATAATGTCCGTGCGGTGATAACTTCGGCTTGATATGTGTAAGGATTATTAATTTGTGATTTGAAATCATAGAACGAGCTTGAAAAGTATACATTGTACATATTTATGAAGTTTGATATTCAATTTATTATCAATGCTCATCGCAAATCGACGAATTTGCAGTTAAAGGATAAATGATCCAAAACATATGTTAAACTTTAAACTGTAATGAATAAACATATTTTTAAAGAATTGCTAAACATGAAAAATATTATATATTTAAGTGGAAAGCATTTAACCCATTTGTGCCTAGCGTCTAAAAAAAAGGCATTGGCAAACAGCGAAGACGCAGATGAGACGCCGCATTTTGCGGCGTCTCATCAGGGTCTGCGCTGTTTGCTTAAAGGAATTTCTGTAAAAAATATTCTAAATATAGAAACAGATACTAGACATCCCTAATTTTGGAAATAAATTGATCCATTTTAGAAGGATGGTCCACTAGGCATACATGGGTTAATGACAAAAACGACTTGCAATCGTGTGAATTATCTATCGTATAAGAAAGGCTTTTCTCATTTAAATAAAAATAAAATAAAAAGCTTATTGAGTCGATAGACAAAAACAAAGCATACAAACAATGATAAGAACATAGTTAAGTTAAGGATATATAACTGATCTGAATTTAGAACAATCCGATATTATGCGGCTATCTATTAATTATTTCATTTCAATCAAGCATTCTCTTTGTTTATGTCGCTTCGTCGTTATGGAGTAAAATTAGCGTTACGTTTTATACTTCACTGAAGCGTCTTCTCAAAAAACCGTTGTCAAATTACCAGTTGGGAGTTTCATCCTGTTTCACTTGATATGCTCGTAAATATTCTCAACCATGAAACTCAGTTGCAAAAAAAGTATCAAACAAAAACCAGCATCACGTCAAGTCTTCTAAGAAAAGCAAAACCATCCTTGCTTACCAAACGTCCACTCAACATTAAAACGCTCTTTCCAAATCATGAAATGTTGTTAAAATTCACGTTCGCTCATTAAATTCCTATTACCATCCATCATTTTCTCATCTGTACTAGTACGTTCACGTCGCTCGCTATAAGCAGATACGTCGCCGTACGATACTGTTTACAATAGCGACAGAGCGCGTCACGAGTCTCTGAGAAATAAAAACACGCGTCAGCGGCATGAGCGCATTGGGAGCATAGCGACACGTAACACTTACATTGCTGATTAATTAATACATATTTTCCAATTGTGGTTGCTTAGCGACAAATTAATAAGTAATTGCTTCTCAGTTTACTGCGCGAATAAGCTTCTCGTTACTTGCACATTATTGTTAATAGCGGCGATATATACGTTGAATGGTTGAATTAGAAGCAATTGATTACGTTTTAAGTGACAAAACATCTTAACAAATTTTATTCGTATGTCATTTTACTTTTGACACGTGTCACTCGCCAACGGCTTATATAAACCTGCATTTCCGTGGTAAACTCACTTAACATCGGAAAAACTAATCTTCTTGATTTTAGGTAAGAATTTTACTTTATAATTGATATATGATATTTTTCCAACTTATTCTTAGATTTCTTTATTGTTGAAATCGCTTCTTTATAAAGTATGGACGTATGTAAATATATGAATGATGCCTTTTGCATACAGTCCGTATAATAATGTTTGAGTTGCGTACAATATTTGTATTTTGATATATATATTGTGATAACTACCGTAAACCCAATTTTATTTAATTATGAATATTGAAGTGTCCAATTAAAAAAGCATATCTAACAAATTGTTACAAAATGTTGGTTATCAAATTTAAATTTCGATTTAAAACATTTATCTAGTATGTACCTATTGCCATTAATTTAAAACTTTATTATTTCGTTTACATGTAGAAACGTATTTGTTAGCCGTCTTTTGATATATTTCATCTACATGTATGTTAAATATTTGCTAAACATCTTTTGATACATTTCATGTACACGTTATGCATTTACACTTTACCTTTAAATTTCAAAATTAATGTCACGGACAGACCACTTTTCTTGATTTTAGCATGTCTGAATGCAACCGATCCCGGATCTAATGTAATTATTAAAAAGGTAGTACCGACAGACGCCTTACAATTTGTTATAGTTTAATTATTTGTGGTTTTAACCATAGTACAATGTATACATGCATTTCACATGAGAGATATTATAAATTATTACCTTGATGAATTGCTTATGCATGATTTGATGTCATTTATAATGGGAAATATTTAAATTAAAGCTGTCAATTTCACATTTTCGTTTTTTGGATCCGATACAATAAATATTTGAAATTCGAAGTTTGATACAGTTTGAGACCCTTTCCACTTCTCACAGGCTTGGTACTGTCTGAAATTTACAGCTAGACGTATTCAGCGGTATTGTAATAAGCATTTTGTTTATAAGTTACAAAATGAACAAAAACGCTCTTTATTTAATGTTTCGTATATCACATTTTATAACATAAAGCTTTTATTTTGATTCACTCCTTCTGCCATAAGTGTTTAAAAAAATGTCCAATTAATGAACAAATCTCTGATGTTTAAGGAAACACCGAAGTTTATACTCGAAAACAATCGTTTAATGTAGAGCTAGTATTCAGTGATAAGTTTTGATATTATTTCAGTTTAAGCATATGGCGTTAAGCGTATGACAACTAAATCATACACATTTGATATAAAGCGGATCGTACGTAAAAGTAAGGAATAAACAATTAAACTAAATGCAATTATTCTGGATTTTATAAATACGATATCGTGTTTTCATGGTTTTATATTTTGTTGCTTGGTTTGTCAATTTCCATGCATTCTTTCATTGATACATTTTAAAATGCATTATAGTACTCGCACTGATTGACTGTAGATTTGTATTCATTTAAATGTTACATCCTGTTACCGTTTGTTGCTGTTGTTGCAATCAGTTTATGGTGGGTTTATGAAATAAAATATATTGAATTGAAGTTTATTGTTTAAGTTTCTAAAGTATTGGCTGAATGAACAAAATATTAGAGTTTGTTCTCAATTTTATTGCTTCTCATTAATAAACACAAACACATGATAACACAGTAATACAAAGAAAAGTGCAAAGACAATCCTTTAAGGATTTGCTCACTAATTTATGTTATACATAATTATATTTGCATTATTATTTATACATGTACATATCTAATATCACATTCAGTAAGTAGGTTTATTTTAATGCAAGAAATGACCGCATACGAACACACACCATTACAATAAATAACAACTTTGCAGTGCATAGTCTAGATTTGGCGATAAAACTGGATCTTTTATTAAGAATTATTTGCCGTGAAACTTTTGAACTAGTCCTTCAGTTAAAATCGACAATGGATTCATTCAGATTCACCAAAGCACAACAAACATGAGCAATTTTGTCCATCATTGTGTAGTTGTTTTCATCCTTGAACATTATAAATCTAATTGGAACTGTTCCATTTAAGAAAGTGTACTTTTGACGTACAGTTCCAATAACTCTTTCCACATGAATTCTCACATTTGCCAACTTCCGTGTTGATTCGAGGTCAGCAGCCGTGAGCTGATTGCGACCCTTTGTAAATGCTGGTATATTTACACTCGCAGCAAGTGAACCAACACTGGTACTTATGTCAAAACCTCTGTCGGCTAGAATGAGGTCACCGGGGAGAATGTTGTTGAGGTAACCACAGTGTTCCGTTATAAACTTGTCGCTTGTTCTTCCACCCCAGGCTTTCGATATGAAGGACACTGTTCCCTGTGGTGTTATTCCTATTAAGAATTTTACAGTATGGTGATGTTTATAGGCACTATAACATTCTGCCGCAGCTTCCAAGTTTGATGGTCTTTCTATAAAAACCTCAAAGCAGTCAATGATTGAGACAACTTTACGTGCGAAATTTTTCCTAAACTGCATCGGCATTGTCTTTTGAACTGTTTCGCGTTGTGGCCAGTATACCATTGGATAACATCTGTAATACATGACATCTATCACACTTGAAAAAATGCGCGAAACTGTTGACTGAGATATCCCAAATTCATATGACAGGAACATTACTGACAAATTCAGTCTTAATCGCATAAGTGTCAAAGAAAATGTTCTAAATTGACTGAGAACAAGTGATGATGGTAGAAAAGGCGACAGGTACTGGAACAGAAACATCAACATTTCATAACTTGACAACCCTGTCAAATGTTTTACTTTTTCATCGTTTCCTTCAAAGTCTTTTTCTGAATATTTGTCGGACAGCTGAGACTTCAGGTGCTGGTTTTCGGCACGAAGTGCACTGATCTCGCACTCCATACCCTGCAGGCACTGGTTGTTCATGTCTGTCTGTGTTTCTGCACTGGTTGACTCCTCAGCAATGTTGTCAAGTACCTCCGGCTCGGCTGAAATATTTATAACTTATCTAAATATCTAATAGTATGGTGGGCATATTTTGCAAATGGTTCAGTTTGACTGAAAACTCTGCAATAATTGATTGTTAACAGGAATACAAATAAGAAATCTGACAGCTGATATGTGAATGGTATGTCATAATGACTAAATTTTATTTTCATTTTGAGTCGCCATGGCGTAGTGGATAATTGAAATGGTTTCCACCTAGCGATCGGGAGGTCAATGTCGAGTTTGATCCCCACTGTGGGAGCGTTTTTTAAATCTCACCCCAAAGACACCAAGTACTGGTTCTAGTCCCAGGAAACGGAGCGTTTCAAATAAGCCTAAGGCTTTTGATGTTATCGAGCTTAAATAAATAGGTTTAAAATAAATCTCATGTAATTCAAAGAAATATTACCAAGACTTGCAAACTGTGACATGTCAAGTCTTCTCTGTGCACGTTCCATTTGGCGGTTGTAGCGAGATATTGCGGGTGTCGTTGATGTGGAAGCCATGACAGGTGGTGGAGTTTGGACGCATCGTAGATTTATGGATGGAGCCCAATCAGGATTCAGACGATCATGCATGTCTGCCTTCTTTCCTGAGCAAAAACAAAGTAGACACTTATGAATTTAAACACATTAACTAAATACTTTACTCATAGAGGTATATGAAAAACAATAACATAATGATTCACATACTTTTGCCAGTCATGATTGTAATATTTTGTTAAAAGATACCAAAAAACTGCACTAATCTATCTATCTATACTAGACTGTCTAACTCCCCTTGCGGGTATTAATGACAGGTAATGACGTTATGTTCGAGGGGTGTCATCTCAAATAGGTTAGCTTATAATTCATTTTACCATCCATAAATAGAAACCATGTGTAATAAAAGCTAATTAGTTACCTTTGACAAAATGTGCCGAGCAAACTCTAACATTGTCGATGTTTTTGTTTTCAAAACTCTGCCCAAGTTTTGCCAACCACTCTCGTCTACGATCCGCTGTCAGTTTTTCCCAATCATCTCCCTGATTCTTGATTATCGCAGGTATTCTGTAATAATGCAGATCCTTCTCACGGTCCTTTCGGTTAAAACATCCAATAATTGAACACCTAATCACCATTTTGTTGTATTCAATGCGCCGATAATGATCAAATGACAGCTCTTTGTGTTCGACAACTGAAGCGGAAAGTGTTGAGTGCGCATGAGCCTCCAAGATGGTGGCCGTGAAAATATTACGTAACGTGAAATTCGTCTATTGTATATNGCGAACCCCGGAAATTTCGCCGTTTGTTTCTGTATGTATGTCTGTTTGAATGTATGACTGTATAAGTACACGTATTTGTGATGTATACATTTGTCTTTTATGTAATTTTTTATTAAAAATAGATAACAATAAAAAAACGCAGGAAATAAAATGTCAAGCGAATATGCTTATTTGTATCGGTATGTAAATTGTGTGTTAAAAGTTCATTTTTATTATCGTGTTTAATTTTCATACATGTACATGTATGCAACCAATAAAATCTCACCTGAATGAGCTTAGTTTTCCTTTGCAAATTTGCATAAATTCTATGTACATTTATATTGCGCAGTGATAAGCATCCATTACAGCGCCGTCATATCATATATTTATTTTTGCATAATCTTATGCATTATAATAGTGTAATACAATAAGTAAAACACAACATGTTCATGTATTTATCACAATAATATTTTTTAATTTATATCGTAATTACAAAGAATATGTATACAGTGTAGTGTATCATGCAGAAACAAACTTATTCAACGAGTCACAGATCATCCGACCGACAATCCAAACAACCAATGGATAGTTGCAAACCAATCTACACCCACTTCTTCACCCATATACTTTGCATGCCCCAAACTTCACTCTGCTCTCCAAGGCTTATTTATATCTGAAGTATATTCTGTTTATAAATGCTTGTATAGCGTCAAGCATGCGTTGTGTTATGTCATGAAAATAGAGAAAGTCACGTTGACAATATTCCGTATAGACCTTAAATAATAATTATCATACAGTGCAATAAACCCAAAACTGAAACAGGGGAAAAAATAAGCATTTAACACAAACAAAGATCCCACTTTAATTGCTTTTTTGAAAGTGTCCAAAAACATAGATACAAATAAGAGTGATATGATGGCATTAAAGCACTCACATGAGTTCAAGGTACATACATTGTCAAAGACATACCCTTGTCACCTAGTTTTTGACAATATTACCAGGTCAAGATTCAAATATGGCCTTGATATTGTGCTCAGGTATCTAAACCCAACAAATTATATATAAACTGTTAACCATGCTTTTGTTTCAAGTATACTTTAAATTACATTTAATAATTAACCGTACATGTACATTTTGCTAAAGCGAGTTATTACTATCTAAGTAAACAACTTTCAATATATATAAAACGTTGATGAATTAAAAACTAGAAAACAATTTCAGAAAAAGTGGTACCAAACAATTAAAGCCTCTATAAAACTAAAAAATCAACGACAATGTCGTAATATATTTCGTAAAATAAAGTTAACATATAAATAATCAGTGTTCCTTATAGCCAATAGCCAAAATTTCAACATTAGATGTGCCCTGGTTACATAGATTTGTGTAGATACAAAATGCTTGTTTTTATTTATTTGTGACACAATTAATTCCATTTTAATTTCCAGCAAATATATGTATTCATACGACACGCGAACACTCAAATGGTACCATGTTAGTGTTCATGTGTCGTATGAATAGATATCGCTGCGGGAAATAAAAATGGAATTAAATATGCCCCAAAAAATAATAACGAGCATTTTGTATCTACAAACATCTTAACATGTCACCAGACCACATCTGGCGTTGAAATTTCGGCAATTGCCATAAGGAACACTGATTTTTAATTGTTTAATGTGTCTCACTAACAGCATACAATCATGTCTCTAGAGTAATGCAAACATAATCATGGTAATACACTATACAATCATGTAATTGAAGTATTGTATTCCTGTAAGAAGAAGACTAGAAATGTGTCAAAAGTTTGTCAATAAGAATCAATAAGAATCATTAACAAATTCACTTGTGACAGCTTGAACATAATCCGCCAGAGCTGGTGATGCGCACACACGATTCTGGACCTATTTTTTTAAGTTGAAACAAGAGGGCTTGAAGGTCCTTAGTAGCTCACCTATAGACATATAGGGAAATACTGTTATGTGCAGACTTTGTGAGGTTTGTGTAATAAATGAAGATTTTATCTAGTATTGTTCACTCTGTTGACAATGATTTGACTGTATGACAGTATGAGAACTAATTGAATTATCACTAAAAACACACAAAAAACAAGTAGCATCCAGTGTGGAGTAAATATTGACCTAAGAGGCATAATTAGACACACACCAAATATAAACCCCTAACCATATCAATTTCAGCGAATAAGATTTTAACGTTATTTAATATATAAGTATATATGTATCATATATATAAAGAAGTGAAACTCCAGCTGCTGGAGCAGTATTGAAATCTTATTATAAACAATTAGTTGGTCCTTTATTTATGGCAAGTGACCGATTGCCGAAACAGTACAGACAGCACAATACAGCACATGTCATCCCAGAGGCATGATATGAACAAGCTAAGCAGAGGACACATATAAAATGTAACACTCCTAAAATTTAATCCATGACCCTTGCGATTTCAGAGTTTCAGAGTGCAAGTTTCCCGACTTAAATGACCCTATGTCAAAGCGTTGTCTAAACGGTACATGGTCAAGAAATGAAATGCTCTACAGACACGCCAACACACCAACAGACCATTGGATTGACGGAGGGACAGGTGCCAAGGTAAACACTTAACACTCAACACTCAAGATACTAAGGGCCATTAATTACTCCGTAATTAACAGATGGTGTACAATGCCATTTGGCGTGCATCATCCTCTTATCCATATATATACTCATACCAAGTTTCAATGAAATCCGCCAAAGCACTTTCAAGATATTGCTCCGGACACAAAAGTGCCGGACGGACAGGCGGACGGACGGACGGACAACGCCAAAACAATATCCCTCCGCCTCTGGCAGGGGATAATATTTGATTTTTACTGTCCATTCTTTCTAAAATGAATGTTGGAGAGCGGATTTGTTTTTTAAACTGCTCATTTTTTGTATGTAGTATCCCAAGATAAGATGTTTCATATAACAAAATAAGAATGACAACGCATTTATAATGAGCAACTGTTTTAATATGTGGAAAATTCCCCTCTGTAAAAAACATCTTTAGCTCTGAACAAAAGTTAACTTTATTGGTATGTCATTGAAACTGTCACTGCACATTTTGATCAAATCAAATGATCAACAGCATGATACTATAGTACAATGTATTCATGATCAAACTTGTTCATCATCCTATGTTGTATAAAATGACAATGTTCAACTCCACTCCATATTAAACCTTGACTGGCTAGAAGTTTAAATAAACCAACATGACTCATGAGATATGAAAGTGTATCACTTGTCAGGCATACTCAGCTCTTGTTGAAAGTTTTCTATTCAAAGTTTACTTCATTTTTGACAGTCACTTAGGCTATGTCACAAGAAAAATGTGGTTGTTTCAATGAGAACGTTCGAAAAAATCTTCTTAATGCATATGTTTTGCCACTTAATCATTTAAATATGTTTTGAGAGAAAACTTCCAAATGATTTACAGAAACCTGAGAAACATGTGTTTTTATACGCTTGATTGTTTTCCGTTTGTAAGTATCTTCATCGAATGCCAGTGGAGTTCAATTCAGTACATAGGGGTACACAAAATTGCTTAATAATTTACTTGTATGTAAGCCTTGACAATGCATTTTCATAAATACTTGCTTATTGTTCTTTCAGACGCTTCCTTATCAGCCCTTTTTGATGTCGTGCCATATATCTTCCGGTTGCAATCTAACTTCCGAACACATCACTCTTTTGCACAAATGATATCTAATAACTAACTTTGAGCTGTGTTTTACAAAGAGAAATATGCTTTCATATATTGGGATAAATGTTTCCATTATATACAGTTATTGATAATAATTGTTGTAGAACTGGCTGAAATTTGCACTACACAAGGTGTGAAATTCCTCAAAAGGTGTGGGATGCAGCGGGTATAAAAAGCCTACGCAGGTTCTTGCAGGGAGAACTCAATTTGGGTTTTCATTAAATTTAAATAAAACTTTTAATTTGGAGTAATTTACATAAGCAAACACACAACCTACACAATTTTATGCCGCAGTAGAAGCAGCGGCAATGGTGACAACATCAAAGGTAACAGTTCCACAGGCAGCAACAACAGCAACAGAGCCAGAAGCACTGTCACAATCAGCATTAGGAGCACCATCAGCAATGGTATGCCACGTCATCATGGACGGCCGCAGCCTCTACAGCAACACTATCATAAGCCGAAAAAATGACAACAAGGTGTCAATATTAAACTGTAACAGTGTCAGGAGCACTTCCATTATCAGCAGCAGTAACAGAAGACAAGTAGCAACATTAAATGTGTGCATATATAACTGCAACTATCATTCACAGAACCACTTATCATCATCAGCAACAGCAATCAGCAGTAACACAGGTAATAACTTTGCCATAGTATCAGCACTAACAGTATCAAAAGCAGCAGTTAAATGACATCCCATTAATTAATAAAGTAACAAAGAGAGCCGGAAAAAGGAAAAGAAAAGTAACCATGCCAAGAAACTTGATTTTTAACTATTTACCAATTGATTAAGTTAAGTTTGAAGCATGTCTTCTATCATAACTCACGTTATTGAGCCAAAAACATTTTTCTACTATAAGTAACAAGAAATATCTTTAAAAACGATATACAGCGTTGATTGTGGTTGGAGTTGGTGAAAGGTAAAGAGTTTAAAGAATGAAATCGAAGATAGCATATGTCTTTTTCTGTGCAGTTCTTAGCTGCATTTCACGCAGTACGGGATATTTACGCGTAGTTTTCGCGGTTTATTTTACATCATTTCATACTGCTGATCACATATATATAGATACAAAAAAAGAAGAATGGAAGTATACATTAAAACATGTTAGTCAACCGGCCACACGCGAAGTATCTGGACATATTTTAAATATTTATTCGCGCGTTCTTCGGACAAACCTGTTTAGTGGTTTGTCGGGCATTGATATTTGATTTGATTATTAACAGTATCGGAAATCATCTCGCTCATGCTCGATACATTGGTCAATATGGTGGAATAATTCTTGTTGAATTAATCCAACATAATATTTATCATGATTTTGTTGAAAACACTTTAAGAATTTTTATTGAGATACCATAATTATATCGGCGAATATCTTCATTTAACATCTGGTCTAAATAAAATCCCAGTTTAGCTAGTTCACGCGATACGGTCTATATTATATAACGATCCCTGTACTGACCGCGCGAACTCACCCTGATACCTTGAGGCTTGGAATGCAATGCTTAAAGTGAGGTCACGATTTCACGGCTTGAACGACGGCTTGTTTAAAACTTTATACTGTTACATGTTTAATGTTCAATTTCGAAAAAAATAAATAAATATGGTTTGGCCAAAACTAATATCAGGATATCGAAAACGATACTTTTATGAACTAAAATATACTAGTACACAGACAGCAATATGGTAATAAAAACTAAATATGAGAACATAGCCTTTAAGTACAAACGCTCTGGCGCTAACAATCCTCTGAATATAAAGGGTCACACACAAACTGTATTGATGTCGAGAATTAAGTGTGAAACTGCTCTATCTCTCAAACCTTTTCATTAGAGATACAATTGTTTCATGCTTAATACGCAGTTAACATCGTTGCTAAACGAACTGTAGTATCCCTTTTCATACCCAATACTTCCCAAAAAAATAAGTCGATGGAATAACATTTTAATGTTAATGTGAAATCTGTTTGTAGATTGCACGTTTTCTTCTGCGAAAAGTTTCAGGCCCACCGGCGGGAAAATATATATTGGAATTGATTGGTCGCTTACAAAGGTCAGGCTAAGGAAAAAACATGGCGTATACAGCTGACGCCGAAAATTACCTTTACCCAACTGGTCCAAAATGCAATCCAATCCTAGGTCTTCATGTAAGCTACTTAAAAACAGAATAATGGCACAATAATTCCACCAAGCTATAGTTAACTAGACGAGTGCAAATCCTTTATTGATATTTTTAGTAACAATGACCTAAACCCCACTGTCCCCAAATGCAATCCTTTACTAGACCGGTATGTGACCTACATTATTCCAAACATTCAGCTCGATATATCCATCCTATCTGAAGTTATTGAGTGCAACACTGACATTGACCGTGACCCAAGGAGCCCAAAATGAAACCTCATAAAAATAGTGGTTGCATGCAAACAGATTATGGACCATGTTTGGTGACCTCAAATGAATTTCAACTTGCGTCTTAACCTGACTTTTGTCCAAGTACAACAGGAGCATAATCAAGCTAAAAATCTGAATCAATGTGTAGTTTTATAGTAAACGACAGTTTTTATGCTGCTAATGGCAATGTTAAATATACCAGAATTATTTAATAAGCCTGTGTTCTTGGTAAAAAAATGTATAGTTTGCTTCTTGTGAAGAGCATATTAAAGATATTTAAATGCATTTGCATAGAATGATAGATCGCTTTAAGAGAAACAGACGAATACAATTTCAATAGGGCTCACTTCAAAGTGATACGAACGTAACATTTTACAACCTGTCTCGACTGTTGAAGGAGTTTCCTAGTTTAAAACACCATAAATCAATGGTTTAAGATAACACTTATGTATTTGAGGTACTTAATCACACTCCACAAATATTATAAATATCCCCAAGCTTCAATAAAAAAGATCTTAAAGAGCTTAAAACGCCAAAATAAAGATGTTAAGGACAAATCACAATCATAAATCACAGAATAAATGCATACAAGATATGTGGCAATGTTTACCGAAACTTACAGTTCAACAGATTGTTATAAAGAATGTTCCGTTTTATGTTTAAACAGTCAACTTCGCTTTACCTGAAATGCAATTGTCATTGTGGAGAATATAAATTAAATATTAAATCATCCAGTAAAGAGTTGTTGAAAAAGTGTGTGCTCAACATTAGGCAAAAAAAGAACATGTTCATTAACATTTTTAACGATTCCATACTTAAATACAAATATGCAAGGGCATGCATACATTTTTGCAATCTCATAATTTTCCTTTATATTTATTTGTTTTGTGTGAATTAACTATAAACATAATATTTATAAATATGCGAAATGTAACACTTATTATCGAAAACTTAAGGAATACCAAAATTATTTAGGTAATTAATCTTCCATGATTTTCAGCAACAGTAAAAAATGAAGTCCATAGAAGTTAGTAAAACCTGATCCTAAATAAATTAACTAACTCAAACACAATTCAGTTACGCATTAAAAACAACTATTAGCAAAATAAAATAAAATTAAGATGCTCTATATATGATATATCTGCAGTCAGTTTTTTACCAAATTTTGGGCAAACAATTGTTCCCCGTTCAAAATCTCAAAAAGGGTATAATTTTCCCCCAAATGATTGACTTAAATTCTCAATTTAAGACGGTTTTTACATGTGACATGTTGTCTTACAATGGCTGATATTTATTATTTAGAAAAAATCCTTCAATAAATGGCATAGTTAAAGCAAAGAAAGGAAGTTTTACAGAGACGCACAGACATAGTTACTGATATATGCTGCTTTCTTCAAAGGGGGGCATATAGATATATATTTTGATGGTACGAACATTTAGTGTGTTTGTATAAACCAATGAAAATGTTATAGCAAGTTACCGGTACAGCCAAAGTTGAAATAAACCATGAGAAAATTCCAGAAAGTGTTTTTTTAGAGAAATGTCAAAGGCCTGTTTATTTTTGTCAAAAATCAATAGACCGGAACAAAATTAAGTCAAAACGACATGACTTTTAAAAAAAGGGGGCCCTGACCCAATTCCGGAACTATTAAAAAAACTGATATTATACTACAATATGATAACAACCGCAGTGCTTATCAGTTATTCAGCGTACAACATGTGTGTAGAGCAGAGTGGCTCAAAAAAACATGGTACACTTGAGAATAACTGGTATTAAAAAAACAAGGCTTATCACCATAGGATGACATATTCTCCCTTTTTCCACATTTCTAATTTCAGACGGACAGACGGACGGACGGACAGTGCGATAACTATATGTCCACTTTCGGAGGCATACAAATTCCTGTTTCATCTTAACTATTTTGTGTTTTATGGAGAGAAAAACGCTTCCATATTACACAACATAATTCATTTTCATAATTTCT
The DNA here is from genome assembly GCA_007657795.1 of Dreissena rostriformis. Lineage (NCBI taxonomy): Eukaryota > Metazoa > Mollusca > Bivalvia > Myida > Dreissenidae > Dreissena > Dreissena rostriformis. Next base: position 149,736 of record VMBQ01001769.1, read on the forward strand.
ATCAGTTTTCTATTGCATCTTTTTTTTATTTTTTTAATCTTTTACCAGGCATTCAAAATATCAACTGTTACAGTAATTATTCATTCTTGGACATTCCTATAGCCTTTTTCTGTTCTATATAAATTAAATAGAGGAGAAGCTTCACTACACTGTCCAATAATTTGCTGATAAAACAATAGCCTAACTCACAATTACTACTAAGACAGATGTCAAAATCCTCCTAAAGGGAAATGGGAGGCACCTGGAAAAGGAAGTTCCACTCAAGCCATTGCTAGGTCCTGTCATTAACAAGGAAATTACCACACATTCACTTTGGCTGCAATCCCACAATCATAAACTTGAACATGTTAAATAAGCAAAATATCTTGGATGTACCATAAACACAACCTTTGACTGCAGTCAACACATCTCAAACATGAGTAAACAAGAGGGTCATGATGGCCCTTAAGCGTTCAAATGAGTTCACGGAAAAATTGTTTAAACTAATGTCCTGATAGAAGGCATGCACTCAGTTAGAGAACAAAAGATAGACCTAAATGAACAAGTTGTGACCTTGACATATGAGGTAATGAGACAGGTTATACACATGCCACAAAGTGTCCTCATGGTAGTCATGTGTTACATTAAAATGGAACGATGAATGAAAAGTTACATCAGTGTCAACTTGTTTTGTTTAGCTTTGACCTCTAAAGTGTGACCCTTACATCTTGAGGAAGGGATACAGGCTTTACACACAAAATGTTGTTGCCTTATGGTTGTCATTAACTTATCTAAAAATAGCATGATGAATAAGTTAAAGTCTGAATAAGCTGTTTTAAGAAAAATTGTAAGAAGGACTTGTCATCTTATGATGGATTGCATTTCAAAATCCATCAATTATGGCAAAGTTATGGCGGAGACAGGAATCTTCAAGTAGTCTACCGGCCAAATTTGTTTAATCTTTATGGATGGCCTTGACTTTGAGGTGGAGAGACGGTTGTTAAACGTGACATGTCTAACGATGGTTTACTTGTGTGCNCAAAGTGACTCCTATATAGCCCCCATTACCAATGGTAATGGGGGTATAATTACAAAGTTATTTCTGAGACAGGAATTTTAAGCTTTTTTCTAAGATGACTATGACATTGAGGTAGGGAGACGTTGCTACATGCCACACGTCCTCTTATGATGGTGGATATGTGTGTAAAGTTATTTCAAAATCCATTAATATATGGCAAAATTATGGCTATAAAGAAAGGAATTTCACATAGACATACAGATCGACAGGGCGACTGCTTTATGCCTCCTTCTTTGAAATGGCGTAAAATTAATTTAACCTTGAAAAACAATAACACACAAATGATACGTACAAGTAAACTGAACAATCATGATAACAATTCAGAGAAAGGGGAATAACTGAACCAATCCTAATTTAAATCCTAAATTCAATATTAATAAGAGTTGTCTCACATGTTACATGAGCTAAATTTATGACTGTAATAAAGTTTTTTAAGATTTAGTCATAATAACGGCCTCTAGATTGGTTACAAGGTTTTTCTAAGATTTGACCTGTTAACCTCATTTTAAGAAACACACGACCCAGATTCAAACATGTCCAAGAAAATGCCAAGATAGACAATCTGACCAAGTTTCCTCAAGATTTTGAGTAAAAAAATGTAACCTAGAGTGGTAAATTTTAATTACTAAGATTGGCATAGGTCATAGATGTTTCCAAGCACCTGACCCGGAACTGGGCCTTTATATTGTCTTAATACACTTTCTGAAAAATTTCTTCAAGACTTAGTCATAAATGTGGCATCAAGAATTGTAATTGAGCAGCCAGCAAAGGAATTGAGGACAAACCAGCACAGACCATGGTTATATAATTGTCTATGTTTGAGTGTATATTACATCACGATGAGCAGAAAATGATTTCCCAGAGAGGAATATACTGTCAAGCAGCAAGCAAAGGAATAGAGGACAAACCAGCACAGACCATGGTTATATAATTGTCTATGTTTGAGTGTATATTTCATCACAATGAGCAGGCAATGATTTCCCAGAGAGGAATATATGACCAAGCAGCAAGCAAAGGAATCCAAACCAAAGTCCATGGTTATATAATTGTTTATGTTTGAGTGTATATTTCATCACACTGAGCAGGCAATGATTTCCCAGAAAGTGATATATGACCAAGCAGCAAGCAAAGGAATAGAGGACAAACCAGCACGGACCATGGTTCAAGCAGCAAGCAAAGGAATAGAGGACAAACCAGCACAGACCATGGTTATATAATTGTTTATGTTTGAGTGTATATTTCATCACAATGAGCAGGCAATGATTTCCCAGAGAGGAATATATGACCAAGCAGCATGCAAAGGAATCCAAACCAAAGTCCATGGTTATATAATTGTCTATGTTTGAGTGTATATTTCATCACACTGAGCAGGCAATGATTTCCCAGA